>MU162288.1:0-12036 GCA_015888305.1 Antheraea pernyi
TTCAAAACAGAATACGCCCGTCAGATTAGATTGTGTGGTCAAAGGCATAACCCTTAAAAAACTAAAGACATTATATAGACTAGCTTCGCCTGCGACACCGTCCGCGTGAAACCTAATGTAAATGTATGTGATGTGTATGTGAATGATAGTGATGTCTGGAATTGACTCCTCTCTGTGCATCCACTAAAAGCATTGTATAATGTATTGGAAATATATGTTTAAAAAATGTACCCGATCGAGTTTCTTGCCGGTTCTTCTCGATGACTGGGTTGTTTTCCGAACCGGTAGTAGTCTTCGACGTTCATAAGTGCCTTATTAGGGCCTAAACTGAATAAAGTATTTTCGATTTGATTTGATTTGATCAAAAAGAATAGTGACTAATAAAATTATCGGAATGTATTAAGTCCATTTACTTATCTACTTATCTCTCGTACTTAAGTCACGTCGTCATTAAAATTACAATAACTTTTGATAGCCTATATATTATATAGTCTATTAATCTAACAACTAGTAATCTAATACGTGATTACAACGTAATGTATGTATATTATTGAAGGCATAATTATTCTGCTAATGACTTTCTATTATCCGTCATTATTTTTGACGAATAGGGTTTATATGTGACATCGCTTACACTTATATTGATTTGAGCTATAGAACGATACTTATTTAGATAAAAGATAACAGAAAAGATTTCTGTATCGCTGAAAACGTGTGTGTAAAATTTCTTGTTGACCCATTGAGTTGTTAAGGTGTGAAAATGCAACAAACTTATATATATTTATAACATTAGTTAGGATGTCAATGGTCACATGGGCCTCGGCGAGGGCCACCACCTGGGCAACTAGCGGACCTGGTGGACGTAATTGTTATGTGAGATTCTTTGAATCTATACTTTAATGTCCGTCAGTGTTGTGACGGAGAAAACTGTGGAGTGAGAACAATCACCTAGGCGGTTAGCCACGTGGAAACTGCAACGCCACGAGTTATGTGCCAAGTTTCCTTCCTAGTCTTGTCTCCCTCGTCACATCTGATCGCACAATAGTTTAGCATCAAAATTAGTATCCTCGCAAAATACAGTCTACTAATAATAGAATAGAAACATCCCTCAGTGGCGTCGAGAACGCAACGGCGCCACCAAAATGTTTTATGATTTTCTTGAGAAGTTTTTATCATGAACGCAGTACTTTAACAGTGATTTATTGAAATGTATTTTATTACTTATGCCTAGACACCTGCAATTTACAATCTTATTATATGTAGATAGAAGCGAATTCAAAAAATTATCTTTATAATATATCAAGAACTTTTTGTCTAGGATTGTCATAAACCTTGCAATATCTTAATAATTGTACGATGCCTATTCGATTTTGAAGAGTTTTCTGGTATATTCTTTAAAAGCACAGTCCAATGCTAGATGTGAAGCGATGATTGCTTAATTGACAGCAATGATGTAATCGATGGTATTTGGATACCGCGTCCATGGACTTAGGGTCGAATCCTAGCAAGTGAGTCTGTGCTTTCGGTGAAGGAAAATATCGTGATCAAACCATAGCATGGTCAAATTAAATCAAATACACTTCATTCAATTTAGGCCCTAAAAAGGCACTTATGAACGTCAAAACTACCACCGGTTCGGAAAACAACACAGTCATCGAGAAGAACCGGCAAGAAACTCGCTCTGGTTTATTTTTTTAACATATATATATCATTTAGAATATATTAGGTAAATGTCACAAACGTTTTTAATGGATGCACAGAGATGAGTTAATTCCAGACATCACCATCGTTCACATATTGATCCACTCTATAATGACACCAAAACCCGCTTGAAATTCGCAATCCGGCAAAGCGGTAATATCTTTTGGGACTTTGTTGTAAAATCAAACACTATTTCCCAAAAAACTGTTATTGGTTATACTAAGTCTAAAATGTGGGACCACCAGTTCGTTACAGTTTCTAGTATTTAGATTGTGCCAATTTTTTACGAAATCTAGCTTTTCAAGGTTCTTTGAAAGGAAAAACATGTGACATTCCTCATACTCAAAGTCAAAATATGTAGAACAAATATTCAGTTTAATATCATTGCTAAAAATGCAATCTATATATTTAATAAGAATGTAAATCTAACGTGTTGTCTAAGAATAAGTAGTCTAAGTCTGTCTATTAGTCTGTCTGTTTGTTTGAACACGCATCACTGCTAAAATACTGCGTGTATAATAAAACCTTTTCAAGAAAATCATAAAGTTTATCTTCGAGTAACATTTAGTCCTTGTTTAATAAAAATTGGTTCGATCTATCGAAAGTTATTGTAATTTTAATGACGACGCGACTTAAGTACGAGAGAAAACTAAATAGTAATGAGACTTAATACGTTCAGTTGACTTTATTAGTCACTGTTTTGTATATCAGGGTCTACGCGGACGAAGTTGCGAGCACAGCTAGTACATTAAAGAATAGCAGATTACTCAACAGCAAAATAACTGACAACAGTTTCTAACAGTTGTTGTAAGATAACACAACAGATATTGATACGTTATCGTTCTTGTGATCTGTAATGGTAGGCAAGAAACAGGTATATCTTTAGACCAGTTGACGTTCGTTGTGCTTCGTTGGACGTAAAAAAATGGCAAAGGGTCAATCGGATAGAAAACATAAAAGGTCTAGGATCATCTACGAAACATTCTACATCGACTGGTCCTAGTCCTAGTCTATCCTAGTTCTATCCCGATACTTTCAGTAGCTCTGACGTGGTTGAGCCTTAAATGAATGCGTCGAAATCAATTTCTTCATTTTTTCCACGCTATATGGTGATACTATATGAGTGTTGGTTTCTCAACTGTACAAGTTTCATCGCGACGTTGTACTTTACCGTCAGTCTATAATACTAATGGAATACTAATGTTAGAAACGAAACCTCGTATCTTCGAATAGTAACTAGATATTCCCTCAGTTTTACAATCATACCAAGCCAGCCTCACCTGCACGTGGTGCACCCTGCTGAATAACGAACGAGGCAATGGCGAAAGCGGGGTGGTAGGGTTTTACAGCCTGCCATCATGCATATGACGAAAAAGCCCGTCATAGTGATTCGCTTCTGCGGGTCGCGTTTCGGGATCAGCCTGTGCATATCCAGCTTTTCGCAGGCCGGCATGACAGCGGCGACCGGCGATGGATACTGTGTCACTCGGTGGTCGCCATTGTTTTTGGATTGTACTGTGCTTACCATCAGGCACAGTGCAGTCATTATGCCGTGCTACAATTAAAAAAAAAGACTGTGTAAATACTTCATTCATCATCAGCTTGTAAGAGACCCACTGCAGGGCCATAGGCCTCTTCCCGAAGGAAGGTATGGGCGTAATCACCACGCCAGCCCACGACGTATTGGTGATTTCAAACTCTGCGAAAACCACAGTTCTATATTTTCCCACGTACTACAAGAATATTTCGTAGGTTCAGGTTTCCTCACGATCTTTTCCTTCATCGTATTTCGATAGTGTTACCAATTTAAATTAGTAAATATACGCGAATTGCGACAAATGCGTTGGTACATGTCGGTGTTCGAACTAGACTACCACAACACTTTTTTTTTTAATATAAATATATATACTTCGTTACTTGATGCTTCTATATGACTTATTTGTCTCGTAACGCGCTGCTACGGGGCACAAATACCGATTTTTACCACATTTTGTATCCATATAGGCTTTCCAATTATCCAACATGAATCGACGTTGGTTTCTAAAACGCTCTCAGCTATTTAGCGCACGTACAATCCGATACCGGTACGAGTTAAAAGTTAAAATGTTTACACATTTCATTAACGTTTATAACTTTACGTAGGTTCGAACGTCGTAAATCAGTTTTAACTGTGTAATCTATGAGTCAGCTGTCCGGTTACATTTGATTTTACTCCGCGTCGACGCGACGGCGCCGTGTGCTGCGGACATTACAATTTCAAACTCAGAGCTACGCTCACAAAAGCAGTTTTTGAGGTTATACTCTATATGGCATGGTAGGGAAGAACTTTCGTTACGCGTTAAACATAAGCTATGTATGTATTAACCCGCTCAGGCCGCCGCAGGGGCCCCTTATGAGGAGCCAACACCTGTTGGGTGAGCAGACATAGTGCCGTAGGCAGTTCCTGCTCCCCGGCCAAATAAGTGTAAGGAGGCACCCTGGGGTTTTAGTCCGTGTAAGTCGGACATATTCTACCCTCAGCTGATATCCGTAGGGATTTCCCATGTAAAAAAAAAGTATGTATTTGTGTATAGGTCTAATAGTATACCAAAATGAGTAAATGTATATCTTTATATAAATAAATTTCTTCTATACGTGGCACACTGTCACTACGCCACTGAACTACTGCTAAACGGCTTGGTCGACGTTGATGAAATTTTATGTGCGTGTGCCGGTGGATCAGAGAATGGTTCAGATTCAATTGGACCTGGCAGGTGGCGCTGCGGTTGAATTTTAGATTTTTTTTTATTATCAAGGCAGTACAACGTCCGCCCGGCCCACTAGTTATATATAAATGTCTATAAGTATTTATACTGCGAGACCTCGTATAATATATAGTTTATGACCATTCTTATCTTTACATATATATAATTCTTCTGTCGATGTGTATATGACTGAACTCTTCCTAAACGGCTAGACAGATTTTAATGATATTTTTTGTGTGTTAAAGTTCAATAGCTTATATTTACAATTGGCAACAGTAGATGGCGCTGCGTTTGACTTTTAGGATTTATATTATTATCAAGGCAGGACAATGTTCGCCGGGCATGCTAGTATACACATAATTCAATACATATGAGCTAAAGAAGTTTCACTTCCTCCGCATGTACAGACTGATACCCGCAATGTGTTTTTGTATCTACACCAAATGACACAATACCTAATAGTAAGGTACTAGTGCTTCTCTATTGGTAAGTTGACCAAGGCGCCAATAGCTAATGAACAGAAAAAAAGAATATCAGTTAAAAAACGGAGGGAGATGTTCTTAACAGTTTTGCTACGTTTTTTTATATCATATGAGGCAAACGAGCAGGCGGGTCACCTGATGGTAAGTGATCACCACTGTCCATAGATACTAGCAACACTAGAGGAGTCGCAAGTGCGTTGCCAGCCTTAGTTTGGGGAAAGGGAAAGGGGGAGGAGGAGAGGAGAGGGGATGGGTTAGAGGAGGTTGGCCTCCGGCGCTCTCACTGACCGAACGAAACGCAACAAAGCAAGCACTGTTACTTCACGTCGGTGTTTCCGTGGGTCGGGTGGTACTGCCCCGGGCGAGCCGACCCATTAATGCTGAAACCAGTAATAGGTTCAGCGTGGCTCTACCACCTACAAAAACTTACCACCTACTTCCTATTACTATACAGATAATGCAGTCCAAAAACAACAGGTACCAGCAATAGATCTACAATCTACCAACACTCACCATTGCCATGCCGGCCTGCAAGAGTCTTGGTAGCTGAACATACATTTGTTAACGTTTTTAGCGGGTCTTGGAGGGTCATGTAGTGGATTTTATATTTTACTCATATTCCTGTGTTATTTGACTCTATATTTTATAATATTGGTGTTGTTTTACGTAATATAGTTCGGTTATTGAGCACAAAAGGAGTGGACAGGAAAAAATATCTACATATCCATATAAAAAACTTAGTTCACATGAAACAGCAAAGATATTTTCATAGGAACGAAATTGCGAGTAACAGCTAGTCAATAATAATGTTATAAATATGTAAAGTTTTTAATTTATAATGTAGTTGAAGGCTGCTCCAATAGACCAGGAAACGTTTGTCGAGTAATATCAAAGTTCAAAGTGATAGCGACCCAGGCGAGAGAAAATTCGAACTCTGACCGAACATCATAATGCCCGAAGGCACTACCATCGAAAGTTGTCGAAAATTGAACGCTAAAGAAACTACACTCTCGTATAAATATTACAACGACACTGGCAAATATTACTGCAACGACGATCGAGATAAAAACTCAACTCTCCCTAATACGTCATACTCAATTGATTTCGGCTTATAATCCTCTTCAATTTCGCCGTCAGAAATCTTTCGCTTTAATGAAAATTAAAACATTAATCCGGATTAAAATGGCCCAGGAACGACCTCTGCCGTGAATAGAAAGTACATGTTTGAGTTTTTTTCTTCGTAATTTTATATCAGAAATTGACAAGTGATTAATGCCGTCAAATCTAGTGGTATTCTCAAAGCTACCGCTAGCTAGACACTTTCTTTTATTATCTATACATTTAATAAGAACGTAAATCTAACGCGTCCGGAGTTTTTAAATTCTTGTAAAAAAAAAAATTGATTTTTATGATAGAAGGCAAACGAACAGGTCGGTCACCTGATGTTAAGTGATCACCACCGTCCATAGACACTTGCAATACTAGGGAAGTCACAAGTGCGTTGCCAGCCTGTAGAGGTGGAGCCTGTAGAGCGGGGAGGAAGGGAGGGGGAAGGGTAAAGTGGTAGGGGACGGAAGCTGGGTCTCCGGTGCTCTCACTGACTGAACGAAACGCAACAATGCAAGCGCTGTTACTTCACATCGGTTTTCTGTGGGTCGGGTGGTACTACCGCGGACGAGCCGACCCATTCATGTTGAAACCAGTAATAGCTTCAGCGTGGCTCTACCACCTACAAAAAATACTATAATAATACTACAAATTGTAGCAGGTGTCTAGGAGTAAGTAATAAAATACATTTCAATCATTTTTACAAATGTCTGTCTGTCTGTTTGTATATATCACTTTAAAATTACATGCTGCTATCTGCAATCACTGCTAAAGAACTGCGTTCATGATAATTCCTTTAATAAACATAAGAAAATCATAAAGCATATCTTCCAGTAACATTGATTCTTAGTTTCATTCAAATCAAATCAAAAGTATCTTATTCTATTTATGCCCTGAAAACTACATCCGGTTCGAAAAAACAACACAGTAATCAAGAAGAACCGGCATGAAACTCGATCTTGATTTTTTTTTTATCATAGGAGGCAAACGAACAGGTTGCGAACCGTCCATAGACATTTGCAACACCAGAAGAGTCGCAAGTGTGTTGCTACCTTGTGTTTGGGAGAGAGGAGTGAGGAAGGGAGGAGGGGTAGGGGAGGTGGATTATCCGGCGCTCTCACTAACCGAACGAAACGCAACTGCTACTTCACGTCGGTTTTCTGCGAGAGGTTGTTTATTTTCTCAACACACATAACATATTTTTAAGAAACATACATAGCTATACCACTTGCACATCTGGCAAGTATAAGTAAACCCAGTTGGATGTTTGGAGGCCGTACCTGGACGCCTCATGCGTTTAGTAGTCTCTTAGTAGTCGAAACCAGGTCATGTCGTGTTTTGATTGACTTTCGTGAATTTGGTGACGCCATGTAGCATGGTCCACGGCTAGCTCCTCCCATTGGCTGCTTAATTTGGTAAATGGATAAATGTCAAGTTTAGCGCAATATATAAAGCGGAGCATAGGATGCCCAATATACCTCTTTGTATGTGCAACTTCTCCGAGAAGAATTGGCCTTAGCAAATGAGTTGGTTCGATTTGATGAAAATGCCCTAGCCAACATAGTCTTTTCTTTTTGAGAATTGTGGTAATGCTAGGATGCTGTGTCTCACTGAGAACGGACTCGTTTGTGACACGATATTTCCACATATAAACGCTGTCCTTTTTTTTATTAACGTGGGGAAATCCCTAACGGGAGGGTGGCTTATGTCCGACTCGCACGGACTAAAACCCCATGGTGTACCGACCGACAGTAATGAAGTCCTGCCTTGATAATAAAAAAAAAATCTAAAATTCAATCGCAGCGCCACCTACCGGTTCTAATTGAATCAAAATCATTCTCGGATCCACTGGAACACGCAAACAAAATTTCATCAAAATCGGTCTACCCGTTTAGGGGGAGTTCAGTGACATACACACGTACAGAAGAAATTTATACATAAAGATATATGTATACATAATTTAACTATATAGCTGGTTCCATCAATAAACTATTTATTTTGTGCTTATCTGGTCTTTGAGTCATCAAGCTGCCCTGACAATGACGACCGGTGATGTATTACAAAAATTTAAATAACTCCCGTCTAACTATAAACAAAAATCGAATCGAATACCCGACGAAATCCACAGTCAAGTCCCACGTCAGAATGATCTAGAAACGATATAATATAATTAAATGATAGATCAATAAAAACGATAACATCTCAAGATAGTGATCAAGGTAGAATTATATCGGACGCGTGGGCGAGACGTCTGTATGTCCTGAATTAATTTTACGACTACATATAAATTAGGTAGTTTTTTTTTTAATTTACACGTTACCTGACGACATATTTAAACGAGAAAATGAAAGTCGAGGCAGTCATAAGGATTTTTCATATTAATTATAGTGTGAATGACAATATTTAAATTTCTGATTTTATTTTTATTATAGGAGGCAAACGAACAGACGGGTCACCCGATGGTAAGTGATCACCGCCGTCCATAGACACTAGCAACACCGGGCGAGTCACAAGTGCGTTGCCGGCCTAACTTATTTATACTAAAGTTATTAACATTAGTATTATTTTCATATGTGCACTCGGAGTACTAATTATATACATATTATAAAGTCTGTTAATCAATGAAACGTATGATGAGATGCAAAATATCAATATTACATGTACACAGGTTCCTAGGCGTCGCTAATCTGACGCATGTCGCGCAAGCGCAATACGGCCGATCACTCTTACTACAATATGACACGAAATTATAAATTTATCTCCTGCCAAAAATACCGCTCAACGTGCCCAAATAACTTTACAGTTAAAAAAATGAAATACAAAAAAAAAAACAAAAGAAACATCGCTGCAAACGCCGATGTCAATTGTCAACGCAAGCGTGACTATATAGGCCCACAATAAACACGGGGAAAAAATAAAAGTGATTTAGGTAAAAGCCTCTCAACCCACCGACATATTGTTCCCGATTACAATAGGATTTTTCATACAAAACTCTCCTTCGGGACGACATAAAGGCGTTCCATTTTGTAAACACGCCGATATTTGAACGATGGGTTAAAATTGACTGCTAATCGAAATAATAAAAAATAAGTGTGTGTACTTGTTGTGTGTACGTGTTATGTACACGCGTTAGAAGTTATACTTCTTTGGCGTAACAAGATAAAAATCTTTCCACAAATTTTATCTTTCGCCTTATTCTACGTTTGTAGAAAAAACGACACTAACAATAGAAAAAAGGTATTTAATACATTGAAAGTTTTAAAACAAAGAAATACAAACAATAGATACAGAGAAACAAAATGTTGACTATAGCTAACTTCAGGGTATCGGTTTTTCGCGACAGTTTGCGCGCGCATCGTAATAACTTCAGGGTGTCGATTTTTCGCGACAGTGTGCGCGCGGATCGTAATAACTTCAGGGTGTCGGTTTTTCGCGACAGTGTGCGCGCGCATCGTAATAACTTCAGGGCGTCGGTTTTTCGCGACAGTGTGCGCACGCATTGTAATAACTTCAGGGTTTCGGTTTTTCGCGACAGTGTGCGCACGCATTGTAATAATTTCAGGGTGTCGGTTTTTCGTGAAAGTCGCGGCAGTCATAAGGACTGTCGATAGAATTGAAAACTTAAAACAATGAATTAAATGTTTTCTCTTTTGAATTTTCATATATAAACTAATATTATAATGATGGAGGGTTTGTTCGTTTGATTGAACGCGCTTATCTCAGAAACTACTAGTAGACAGCCTTTCTCGATAAATGAGATACGTCCGCCAGGTCCCGCCTCCACCTTTCCACCACTTCATCCCTCTTCTCTCTTCTTCTTTCCTCTATTTCTCTGGGAGCTAGAGGCTCCCCCATCCGTTTACTATCATCCGTATACTGCTCAACGTGCCCAAATAAGTTAACACTTAAAAAAATTAAATACAAAAATAAAAAACAAAAGAAACATCGCTGTAAACGCCGACGTCAATTGTCAACGCAAGCGTGAATATATAGGTCCACAATAAACACGGGGAAAAAATAAAAGTGATTTAGGTAAAAGCCTCTCAACCCACCGACATATTGTTCCCGATTACAATAGGATTTTTCATACAAAACTCTCCTTCGGGACGACATAAAGGCGTTCCATTTTGTAAACACGCCGATATTTGAACGATGGGTTAAAATTGACTGCTAATCGAAATAATAAAAAATAAGTGTGTGTACTTGTTGTGTGTACGTGTTATGTACACGCGTTAGAAGTTATACTTCTTTGGCGTAACAAGATAAAAATCTTTCCACAAATTTTATCTTTCGCCTTATTCTACGTTTGTAGAAAAAACGACACTAACAATAGAAAAAAGGTATTTAATACATTGAAAGTTTTAAAACAAAGAAATACAAACAATAGATACAGAGAAACAAAATGTTGACTATACTAACTTCAGGCTGTCGGTTTTTACCGCGACAGTGTGCGCGCGCATCGTAATAACTTCAGGGTGTCGGTTTTTCGTGAAAGTCGAGGCAGTCATAAGGACTGTCGATAGAATTAAAAACTCAAAACAATAAATAAATGTATTCTCTTTTGAATTTTCATATATAAACTAATATTATAAGGATGGAGGGGTTGTTCGTTTGATTGAACGCGCTTATCTCAGAAACTACTAGTAGATAGCCTTTCTCGATAAATGAGATATCTTACACTGAAAGAATTTTTCAAATCGGACAAGTAGTTTCTGCGATTAGCGCGTTCAACCAAACAAACTCTTCAGCTTTATAATATTAATATAGATTATAGTAGCTGCTTAAATAGTGTTAGTTAAACACAAACAAGGCGATCCCAAGGAGGTTTGACGTCAGGCAAATGCCGGTCGTAAAATGTTAAGCCAAAACTTAAGGAAGCGATGAACGCGACATGAAGTTTTCAAAGTCGGTAAAAGGCGAATATTTTAAAACAAACAATCGTATTGGTTCCATTAAATAATGTGAACTTAATATATTTATGTGATCAAACGAATGTTTTACATCAAAAAGGAAAAATAGAACAAACTCCTTATTAGGTAGAGAACTATCTATCCAGTTACTATGTTGTTTTATTTTTGTTGTAGATTCGTTCCTTTGTCCTTGTATTGAATTCGAAGTCGACAATATAACTGTCCTCAGTTACTCTCGCGTCATATACAAATCGAAAGGTGAAATTCTCTGGAAAGCTATCAAAAACTTAATTACGCTACCGATTATTCTTTAAAGGAAGGATAGCTTGGAGTTGTGCTATTTTTAGAAGTTCCTTTTTGTCTACAATATTGGCTGTCCTAAAATTTTATTAACCCTTCAGGTGATTTTTTAAGACCCAGATAACAAAATGGTGGATCGTTGTTATGAATATCTAGCCATTTTTTTACTTTTTATAATTTATTATCGTTCAAGTGTATTATATACCTATTCAGTAGTTCTTTTAAACGTATGCTTCCAAAAGCCTGTTGATCAGTAGGTCATAAGATCTATATCTGTTTGTATGAAACTTATGCCCTTATAATTTTGGACAGTCAAGGGTTAATGCATATTTTCCCAAGCATCATTCTTTTACTAAGACTTTGTTCGTGATGTCTGGAGAAAGTACTAAAATAATCCTAGCTATTTCGTCAGTATTCGGAAACAATGCATTTTGTTACAGAAGCCGTACCAATATTATAATTAGTAAAGGAATAAAATGCAAAACGCCCTACAATCTTCAATGCTTCATAAAAAAAAGTTCAGCTTAGTTCAACCCTCAGTAAACAAACATAGTAGCGTTTTAATTACATTCTGGAAGATCGATGTAGCAATTCAACTCCAAGCTTCGTACATTTATTACTTAGAACAACTGGATCTAGTTATTTACTTTAACGTTGTGCTCCACAAACATACGGACACAGAATAAAAGGAAGCGATAAAATAAGTTATTTTAAATAGAAAAAATATATACTATGAGGGATGTGTATCTCATATGATGGAAACAAAGCTAATTCTCAGGGCTAACTGTTTAT
>MU162289.1:0-15284 GCA_015888305.1 Antheraea pernyi
GAACGCAAATCACACTAGAAAGTTCTTTGATAATTCATTGATGTTTTTGTTAGAAATCTCACTGTTTGTTTATCTCTGAAATCGTGAAAAAATGGTTTGTGGCCGGTTTTTTTTATATCATCGGAGGGAAATGAACAGGCGGATCACCTGATGTTAAGTGATCACCACTGTCCATTGACACTTGCATCACCAGAGTTGCAAGTGCCTTGCCACCCTGTGTTTAGGGAAAGGGGAGTGGGAGAGTGGGAGGGGAGATGGGTTATCCGGCGTTCTCACTGACCAAACGAAACGCCATAATGTAAGCACTGTTACTTCATGTCGGTTTTCTGCGAGAAGGTGGTAATACTCCGCGCGAGTCCGACCCATTCATGCTGAAACCAGTAATAGCTTCAGCGTGCCTCTACCACCTTTTGTTTTAGGAAAAATCTGGTCTCCTTTGTTTCACAAACATTTTTTAAAAATATTTACAATAAAATAAATGTAACAATTTTTAAGAGACAGTTTCGTTTACACATATTATTCATATGTGGTTTATAATTACGCATAGAAAAGTTATGCAGCCGTAGCTTAATTATAACGTATTGTATATTATACGGATCGACGAAGGCGTCGGTTCGGAACCCAACGATATTTTTTTTTTGGTATTTGTTTTTTTTAAGCAGCATAGGAAGATGAAATGTAGCCTAAACTTTTAGGTAATCTATCTGCTATAGCACAACAAAAATTTACCAAAATCCGTTAAGAATTTAATTAACTACAGATTTTTAGCTTTCGTCCGTTATCCTTGCGTTTTGTGGGACAAAAGTATCGTAGATGTAACCTTGTAATATTAGTTATCACCGTGCCAAGTTTCGCAAAAATTGGTTAATTACTTTCAGAGTGATACGTGTTCACAAGGACAGACAAAAATTGTAAAGGGATTACTTTTGGCTTCTGTGTCGATAACAAAGTCTACCCCTATTATAGTTTTCAAATAGTATGTTATGTACAGATTTGGCTTAGTTACAGTTTTATTATTAGTATAGATAGATAGATAATGTACGTAGTTTTTTTCGGTGATTTTGTTACTTAATTTTTCTTTGATGCTCCGCTCCTATTGGCCGTAGCGTGATGATATGTAGCATATAGCCTTTCTCTATAAATGAGCTATGTAATAATACTGAAAGAATTTTTCGTGGGATGGAATGGGACTAGTATTTCTTTATATCAGCGCGTTCAATCAAACAAAATCTTCAGCTTTATAATATTAGTATGGGAGTATAGATAGGTGTTTATTTTTTAAACCCATTATTTTGATAGTCTTTGCCCCGTAGCTATACTCACTTTAATGTCTATTAGAGCTATTTCTCGATATATTTCTCTGGATAAAAAACCACCCTAGGTTCTTTACTGTACGTTATCGCTATTGCTATTGGTCGTACTGTAAAAGGGCAGATTTGATCTCATTATATTTTTTAGTACAATCGTGCGAAACCGGGGCGGATAGCTAGCTAGTTTATTATACAGTTAACGTATTAAACAACTACGTTTTTATTAAGCGCTACACGTGTATATGTATTCTCTTGTCGTATAGAAATGGGGCAAGCGGTATGGTGCGCATACGTAGGACAATGCAAACAGAGTTCCAATCATTATTATTATATTTCCCATCGGACTGTTGACTGTTGCTGTATCGACATTTGTAAATAAATAAATAAATTCGTTTTTTTTTGCGTGAAACAGCGGTTCGCGTCCGTGTCAGTGACATACTCTCTCTGTGAGAATTCATTGTTCCCATATGCATTCGCTGACGATTTCTGCGAATTAAAGTTTCGTTTTCACTGCCTTCCTTTCTTACGACCCAGCGCTGGAGATAATCTCTCTCACTACGAGGTCGTATTAGATTATCTATTGTTTTCTTAAATGTAATCGTTATAGAGATAATAATTCCAAGATTCGCGCTCAATGTAGCACGTTTTGGTGATCGTGTTTTGGTTTATATTGATACTAGGCTTTTCCTGTGACTGTATGTATGTTAGGGTGGGCCAAAAATAACTATTAATTTTTTTTAGCAACCACGAAATTATCGTCCAAGATGACGAAAAAAAAATTCTGGTAAAGTTTAAGGCTAAGGTTTAAGAACAGCGCTTAAGGCAGTATTTACGTGTAAATAATGCAGAAAAGGTGGCGCTTGAATCACCATCTACAGTGATTCTAGCGGTAAAACTTGATTTCTGATAACAAATTAAAAAATAATAGACATAATCACATAAAAGACCCAGCGCTGGAGATAATCTCTCTCCATACGAGGTCGTATTAGATTATCTATTGTTTTCTTAAATGTAATCGTTATAGAGATAATAATTCCAAGATTCGCGCTCAATGTAGCACGTTCTGGTGATTGTGTTTCGTTTTATATTAATACTAGGCTTTTCCTGTGACTGAAAGATTGTGAAAGTCATCATATATTATTTTAGGTTGAACTTTAACTGCGAATAACTTTTAACCGAGTTGACTTAGCGAAAAATTATATCAGACCTTTTTTGTAGGCCGTTCAATTTCCTACAAAATTATGTATTTACTTTTACCGCAGAATAACTCGTTGAGATACATCAAAATTCGAAAATAAAAAATAATAATTTCCCATGTAATTTAAATGGGAAATCGAAAATCACGATGTGACACCTCTGAAAATTAATATTAAGAGCTCAAACTTTACCAGAATTTTTTTTTTCGTCATCTTGGACGATAATTTCGTGTTAGATAAAAAAAAAATCAAAAGTTTTTTTGGCCCACCCTAATGTATGAGAATGTAATCGAAAAAGAGCACGTGAATGTAAGTGCGAATCTCCTTCAATCAAAGTTCACGTCTGTTGTCAACTTCACAGTTAAAGAGTGAACGCTATTGGATATCTCGACTGAAGTTCTAGCGGGCCTCCACCAATCACCGTCCACGCATTTCCTTGCTATGTACAGTCTTGACAGACCGTACTGACTCATCTTTTGTTGTCTCACATAGGATACCATAAAATGTTATATTATTTAATAGTGTATTGTATTCATATTTAACAGCATTATTCATTACAACGCAATGACATCCCCTTAAGGACGCTTCCCACGGATATACTAATTTAAGCTAGCTGTACCCGTGGCTCTGCACGCGTCTGTAATGTAACAATTATTTTCATATCAAAATAGGAAAATTCTATATATGAGTCGTTGCATTACAAAATGAACTAAATCCAATTTTAATCGTTCATATAACATGTTTGTTTTTACGATTTCCAGTTTTCATACACCGAGAACAAAGTTCAAATTTAAAAAAGTACCTACTCATGATTATCATCTTATTCATCTATCCACACATATTATAAAAGGCCACGTTTCGGACTGTTAGTATGACTTTTTGTAATGAAAACTTCTTTCGGCGCGTTGAGCGGTATTTTTGACCGGTAATAAATTTATACTTTCGCGTCATGACATGCTAGTAAGCGTGACCGACTGTGTTATGACTAGCGATGCGTAGTATAGGGGCATGTGTACATGTACTGTGGCGAATCCAGTACGTAGAACGTTCTGGAAGAAGTTAATATTTAGATTATAAACAGACGTATCGAGATACTTAAAGTATGTTCAAGTTATGCACGAATTGAAGTTGTTTCGACGAGGTACGAATGTAAAACACATGGATCTTAATTTTAAACAACTTTTACTTGGAAAGGCGAAGCAGTGGCCGCGCGAACCGAGGTGGGCGCGACTGTCAAGTACGTACGTCGTTCGGTTAAGTTTACCAGTATTCCGTAGGGTTGTGTCGAGCTACAGAATATACGCGTAATCGGAATCGTGTCGGGTAGAGTGTTGACAACCACGGTTCTCGTCCGAACACCGAAGTTAAGTGACGTTGGGCGCGGTCGGTACTTGGATGGGTGACCGCCTGAGAACACCATTTGACGTTCGCTTTTTGTTACATTTGATTGAAGAAGACTGTATGTAATGAATGCAAAATGTTATTTATGAATGAATGTATTATATATATAAGTATTAATATATAAATATTATATGTATAAGCAACAGTGCTTGCTTTGTTGCGTTTCGTTCGGTTAGTGAGAGTGCCGGAAGCCCACCTCACCTCTCCTTACTCCCCCTCACCCCCAAGACAGGTTGGCAACGCACTTGCGACTCCCCTGGTGTTGCAAGTGTCTGTGGACGGTGGTGATCACCTAACATCAGGTGACCCACCTGTCCGTTTGCCTCCTATAATATAAAAAAATAAATATTAAGTCCATTTACTTATCTACTTTGCTCTCGTGCTTAAGTCGCGTCGTCATTAAAACTACAATAACTTTGGATAGAGTGAACCGATTCTAATGAAACCAAAAGTAAATGGTACTCGATGATATGCTTTATGAATTTATCATGAACGCTATATTTTAACAGTGATGCGTGTTCATACAAACAGACAGACATTTCGAAAAATGTTTGAAATGTATTTTATTACGTATGCCTATTATACATACATACATTCTTATTATACATGTATAGATTTAAAAAGTTATTATCGAATTTCGACCATTATACTGACAATCCATACTTCTATACTAATATTATAAAGAGGTAAAGTTTGTGAGTTTGTGACGTTGTAGGGGGTAATCTCAGGAACTACTGGTCCGATTTGGAAAATTCTTCCAGTGTTATATAGCTCATTTATCGCGGAAGATTATAGGCTATATATCATCACGCTACGACCCATAGGAGCGGAGCAGCAATGGAGAATGTTGCAAAATCGGGGGTAATTTTTCCTTTTCAGAGCTTCCGCTGCGTCTTAGCCCAAAATAACTATTCCACGGCCCACGCGTACGAAATCGCGGGGAGAAGCTATTAACTAATTATATTAACTATACTAATATCATAAAGAGGTAAAGTTTGTGAGAAAAAATGATCGAACGAAAACGTTTCTTACGAACGCTGCCTTAACGATGAGAGATATATGATTGAGTTCTAGAAAAAAGTTGTAGCTTGATAATGCCTATTACCGCCCAACGAAGTAGGCACGGGTCAGCTAGTCATTAATAAATTTGTAACCCCCAAATACCTATTACAAATCATTTGTAAGGACAGGCTAAATATATCCCATCAATAGACATTTGACAACCCTAGAGTGTGTTTATTTTAATTGACAGAATAAAAAAAATCGATCTCGGAACTTGTTTGTTTTCGTATGGAGATTCTTCGATGCACTTTCACTGGTCTGTTTAATACGTTTGGTATGAATATTCTGAATACGGAAATGTTTGTTTATTTCCTCGAGCGTTTATTATTTCAATCGAGTGTACGTTTTTTTTACAGTTTACTAGTTGACCCGGCTACGCGTTGATGTGGCTCGGTTATTGAAAAAAAAATCGAAATTAAAACGTGTCGCCATCTATGAGATAACTATAACAGTCGGTTCTACAGTTTTCTGTCAACAAACTAATTTAAAGCGCCATCTGTTCGAGACTGTTGGAACTAATAATTAATAGCAATAATAAACATGGATAATCATTTAATATGTGATTAAAAAAATATTTAGGCCATTTATCGAAATTCAGTAAATAGATAAATTGAATAAACTGGTTATACCATGTGATCTCTGCTGCTAATGATTTATCATTTGAATCTCTAATCTAATTCCACAGCTTTTCCCATATATTGTGTCGTATTCTCAGAATGTACACGTAACTAAGCCCCAAGACTAGTACTTGAGAATAAAATGAATGATTCATTAAGATCTGTGGGTTTATGTAATGCCATCCTTGCTTTCCCGATATCCTAAGACTGCCTCCCCTAATCCCTTCCCTCCGAAGGGTGGCAACGCACTTGCGACTCCTCTGGTGTTGTTAGTGTCCATGGACGGTGGTGATCACTTAACATCAGGTGACCCACCAGTTCGTTTGCCACTTATGACATTAATAAAAAGACAGTAGTAAGTTACATTATTAAGGTTATGTGTAATATTGATTTGGAATGATCATGTAAATGCGTCCGTGGATTTGAAATTTCATCTATATATTAATATACAGCAGGCTTTGTCTGAAAAGCACGGAGCATGGAAGCCTGCAGCTTGTGCTGAGGCAAAGACCTTTTCACTCCATGCAACACTTGTCTCTCTTGTTTTTTTTATATATATACTTGTAAGTATGTGTTCTATGCATTGAGTAAATATATCTTTCGTTCTTTCTAAACATAAATTATCGTATCTCTCAAGTTGGACCAAATTATACGTGAATGTCAATGTTTTATGAAAATCGCTTGAGTAGTTTCGGAGTTCATCGTGAACAAACATCATGACAAGTTTATTTTTGTATATTTAGATGATGAAGTGAAAAGACCGTGTCGATGTTTACAATTCAACAAAAAAATTTTACGCATAATTTTTTATCTGACACTCAACATTAGCTGAATCACACAAAAACGAAATGATCTCCATAGCCGACGGTAACCATTTACCATCAGGTGAGCCGTCTGCATGTTTGCTGCGTTTAAGCATTAAAGAAATTCAACACAAGTGTTGCCTGAAACCTTTTATTGGAATTTCATTTCTGAAATATTTCGACTTTTGTTAATGTTTAAGTATAATAAAGTCGAAAATAGGGTGTGAAAATGGATAGTCCAATAACATCAACAGTTGTAAGCAGAATTGACCAAAAGAAATACAAAGGGACACTTTCCGCCTTAGTGTTGTCGCGTAAAGTTGCGGTGCATTTGAAATTCACCTAGGAAGAAATCAGAAATGAATATGTTAGGCGTACTGCGTTAGAATTTACGCGAGTTTCACGATTCGTTTCCCAACTTTCGTAGAAAAAGCAACCCCATTTCTACGAAATTAAAGTCAGAATATTTTTGTTTATTTTTTAAATGCCCAAAAAACATATAGGTACGAAAACAGTATAGTCCACATACATTAATAGTATTAAAACCGGCAAAAAGTTTTTTTAAATAAAATATGTACGTACATAAAATATTTTGGTTACTATAGAATGACCATAAAACCATTTGACCATAAGATTTACGCCACCACCTAGTTATTTCAAACACGTAGCGACGACAATCCTTCATTATAGTTCTATGATTACTGCAGTAAATTGCAATTTTTTTCCGCAGTGCGCTATTTCATATGATCAATTATTTTTTAATATTATTTAAAAGATAAAAATGATTACTGTCACTTATCTACACTAATACTATAAAGAGGTAAAGTTTGTCAATTTGTGACGAAGTTGAGGAGTAATAGGTTAGCATGGTATGGGCATGTCATGAGGAGAGATGAAAACCATGTAACTAGAAAAGTATTGAGTATGTTTGTGGACGGATATACGAGTAGAGGAAGACCGAAAAAGGTATGGATGGACTGCGTGAAAAACGATATGTGCGTAAAAGGTGTGAATACTGAAATGACATTTGACAGGAGAGAGTGGAAAAAGAAAACACGTTGTGCCGACCCTACTTAAGTGGGATAAGGGTAATGATGATGACAGGCCGCTATACTATAACTACGCGTGCTAGTCTCACCGAAGTGTAACATGTCTCGAGCATGTCGATGTTATTGGTGACGTTTAGTGACGTGAAGCCACAAGATCTCACCTATCCAAAAATCCAAACACGTATATAATACAGTGGAATATATACAATGTCTGGCACAAGTGTAATACCTCATGAGTATATCGAAGTCATCGGTGACACGAACCCATAAACTTTCCCCCCACCAGATAAATTTATTTCGTTTTTATTTTAACGCGGTTAAAGAAGTTTTTACTTCAGAAATAGAAACAACTAGCGAGCACGGCGGACGTTGTCCCGTCAAGATAATAAAAAACAACCTTCAAGTTAGACATATGCTGTCGCTGACTTTTTTGTAGGCATTACCAAGCTCTACGACTTTTCTCTAGAACTCAATTATGTATATATCGTAATAAATCAATTAGCAATTATATAACGTCAGAAACGTTTTTACTCGACCGTTTTCTCTCGGACTTACTTTGCAAATCCGAATACCACAAAAAAGTCTTTAAATTTAAAAATAACGTGGCTTTCTATTCGTAAAAGGAGTTTCAAAATCGGTTTAATAGATCCAGCTATTACCCCCTACAACCTCATAAACTCACAAACTTTACCTCTTTATAATATTAGTATAGATTACAGAATAATTATAATCATATATCAGAATATTATATCAAAAACTTCTTATTGGCTATTATTATACATGTGTGTACGTGTGTCTTCACGTATAAATAAAAAGAAAGAGAATTGAATCAATTGGATAAACAATTTATAATATTTAATCACAAACAAACTTCAACAACTTTATTTCATAGAAACTTCCGACAGAAAGTAATCTGCGATTCAAAACGGGTGTGTAAAACGATAAATTCTCATAACAACCCTTCATTGCAGGTGGATAAAAATAATTTATTCAAATAAATCTCGCGAATTTTCACTACAGCCCTGGTATAAGAGGCCCTTGGGCGCCATTTTGCAATTCTTTTAACTGCACCAAGGAGGTCGCTGCCTTCTTTCCTCGGTTTTAATGAAAATGCAAATAAAAATGGGTGACAATTTTTTTTTTTAATTCCTCAGATGTTTTTAATCTTTGAACACTGAATTCACTTGAATTTATAAGTTTTGTTTTTAATTTGGGAAGCGTGTCTTAAACACCTGGTGACTTTTGTGTGCAGTGTCGTAACCTTATTTATTTCGCAGCTATTATAAGATAATGTTCCAGAACAAATATAGAAGTATTTTCAAAATCAGTTCATCTGTTTTGAAAATTAGCTGTACATTAACGTATTTATTTTTTTATTGTCAATCGCGTGGATAGACATTTTGTAAAGTTGGTGGTGGTAGAGCCACGCTGAAACTATTACTGGTTTCAGCATGAATGTGTCGGTTCGTCCGGGGTAGTACCACACGATCCACAGAAAACCGACGTGAAGTAACAGTGCTTGCATTGTTGTGTTTCGTTCAGTCAGTGAGAGCGCTGGAGGCCCACCTCCCTTCCCCTCTCCTCCCTTCCCTCTCCTCTCTCCTCTCCCGTAACCCTTCCCCCAAAGGGTGGCAACGCACTTGCTACTCCTCTGGTGTTGTTAGTGTCTATGGACAGTGGTGATCACTTAACATCATGTGACCCACCTGTTCGTTTGCCACCTATGACATTAAAAAAATAACTTAAAATTAAAATAAAAAATTTCTAATAAAAAAAAACATTTATGTACGCTTTTGACATTCTACCTATTTACGTCCTTCTTACATTTGGCAGACGATATGTATCCATAGATTAATTACTCCGAATCTCTGTATCATAATAAAATATAAAGAAAATCATAAATAAAATAACTCTGTTAAATATAAAAGGAAGCGTCCGCGACACAGAGTCGTAAATAAAGTGAGAGAGATAAAAATTACATTATCGCACTTATTTTAATATCATTTTACATTAATCATCTCGCGCCCAGTCCGCGTAGCGTCGCGTCGCTCGCTCGTTTGTTACAACCAACGGGTATTTTTAATTTGCCCCTGCATTAGAGGGTTGATTACGCGATAACTTCACTCGAAAGTCTTTTCTACACTTTCATAGCTTACAAGTATTTATGTTTTCAATAATACTTATTTTATTATTTTTAACGTCGAATAATTATTTTCAATTGAATACCAATTTGCTGTCCTTTAACTTGTGTCTTGGCGTGTATGTGAAACTGTCACACATGAACACATAAACGCCGCTAACAATGTAGGTTCATATTAGACATTGAAATTATAACTATATTAATTTTTCATTATCTCAGTGAAATATTTTTTTTAACCTTTATTTTTTTTATTTATTATTGATATACATATGTCCTATAATTTGACATTAATTTTCGGAAGTTGCAAATACGAAGACTTGATATTTACACTTAATGTTTTCACAAAACGACTGTATTAGCTTCTCGATCTACACCAGTGTAAAAAAAATAATGACAGGCTAAAACTCTCATCCAAATAGCTTTTCTTTTTTTTCCGAACTGACTACGCTATTGACCCAGCAGGGTGTTAACAGCTTCACCGGACTACTAAGGCGAGCGTTTAAGGCTTTTATTTTGACAACTAGCTCAAGGGTGCGCGGCACACCTCGGCTTTGGCTGTTGCCTGATACATGCAATTCGCGACCTATCTGAGTTAACCTAACTATTCATACATATATGAGTTGTTGAAACATATATGTGTACCAAGCATACATACCTCAACAACCCTTATATATATTTTGTATCGGATAATATTCTAAACTATTTCAGTTTCATGTGTAAGCGTGTATGCGTGCACGTTGCGCACACGCAGTATAATTTACATCATTAGTACTCGGCTGGCGCTAACTTGTATCTAAATATACCATGTCGTGAGCACATTATGTTTGGACCGTCGTGACCAGCGTATCCTAGAGTAATTCGTACCGAATATACAAGGTGAATGCTCAAAGGGTGACATCCTTAAATCCTGTGGTAGTTCATGGTCACATTTAATATTTAAAATAATAATATCAAAACAAATACTAATAAACAACAAAGAGAACCTTAGTTAAAGTTTGTTGTATAACTTTTAAAAGTAAGGAAACGATATTTTTAAACGTAAAAGAATTAGGCATAGGTTCAATGAACAACTTTAAATGCCCTTTATAAGGTTAATAATTACGTAACTAGAACCTTAGTTAAAGTTTGTTGTATAACTTTTAAAAGTAAGGAAACGATATTTTTAAACGTAAAAGAATTAGGCATAGGTTCAATGAACAACTTTAAATGCCCTTTATAAGGTTAATAATTACGTAACTGCTTAACGACGTGGGTTGAACAAAGGGTACCGAGATGCGGGACGTGGGAAGGACTGCGCGACAGGGCGTGTTTCATCTATTACACCAGTTCGTTTTTGCATATATCAGCTGATGTTCAGCGTATATCAGTTTTGCGTAGCATCTATTTTTTAAATTAATTTAAAACGAGTATCGACAAATAATTATCCTGTAAAAATATTCCTATTGACTAAACAGTCGCTCGGTATATTACGAAATTTGGTAGACAAAATGACTGAATGAATTTAGTAGATAAAGAAAACGGAACGTTATAATTTTTGAAGCAAAACTTCTTTAAGATTTTTTTTTAATTATCACAGCAGGACAACGTCCGCAAGGACCGCTAGTACATACACCTGTTCCTTCCTCATGAATCACTATATTTACTGGTGAAAACCGCACGAAAATCCGTTCAGTAGTTTCCGTTTAGTAGTCAGACGTGGCACAGGACTTAGTTTTATTATATGTAGTGATAGATGAATGTACGCGAGGAAATAACTTTGTAACCCTTTTTTTCAAGCGCATTATGCACTCGGTGTAGTATAAGATTTGCCATAATCAAATTTCATATACTTAAAGAAAGATAGAATTTGTGTTTTTTATTTTTGTATTATAGGTGGCAAACAAACAGGCGGATCATCTGATGGTAAATGATCATCGCCGTTCATAGACACTAGCAACACGAGGGCAGTCGCAAGTGCGTTGCCAGCCTGTGTTCGGGGGTTAACAGAGGGGGGAGGCAAGGGGAGGGAGGTGTCCCTTCGGCGCTCTGACTGACCGAACGAAACGCTACAATGCAAGCACTGTTACTTCACGTCGGTGTTTGTGGGTCGGGTGGTAGACCCCGGTCGAGCCGGCCCATTCATGCGAAACCAGTAACAGCTTCAGCGTGGATCTACCGCCTGCAAAAGTATGTGTATAAAATATGTTACAAACACATTCAATAAAATAAATAAAACGTTCATTGTTTACGTCCATACTGGTTGTTAACAGTTAAACGCTAAAGTCAAACAAATATTAACACGCGGTTAAAACAGTCGCTCTGAGTCAACATTATTACTGTAGAAGCTATATTGTATATACTATAATAAAGTGTAATATATTTTTTTGTTTATGTCAAAAGGTGACAAACGAACAGATGGGTCACCTGATGTTAAGTGATCACCACCGTCCATAGACACTAGCAACACCAGGGGAGTCGCAAGTGCGTTGTCAGTCTGTGTATGGGGGAAAGATAGGGAAAGGGGAAGGGAAGGGGGAAAGGAGGTGGGCCTCCGGTGCTCTCACTGACCGAACGATACGCAACAATGCAAGCACTGTTACTTCACGTCGGTGTTCTGTGAGAGGGTGGTACTAACCCGGGCGAGCCGACCCATTCATGCTGAAACTAGTAATAGCTACAGCGTGGCTCTACCACCTACTGAAATAAATTGTAATAAAGTGAAAATTAACATATATCGTATTTGTATACGCTTGTAGACGGTGTTATATCACATGTGATATTTAACGACCAGTTATATTTCACATCTATACATAGAATAAGAACGTAAATGTAACGTGTCTGTACTTTTTAGATTTTAGTGAAAAAAATCGTTGTAGGAATAAGTAATAAAAACTGTGTGCGTGTAAATGTTACACGCGATTGAATTAATAATTCTTTGGCGTTGTAAGAGCAGCTGATAGATGGCACTACAGATAATGAAGCTTTCATTTAATCTGTCGCTTACTTACATTGAAAAAAGATGGCAGAACGGTCGCGCGCCCTTATATACATAATTAATTCTAATGCATGGTTTTTATCATTATTCAATTTAATATTTTTTATTGATTTGTTTATAAACAATCTATCGACAATTTCAATAATATTTAAAAACCGGATGGTACAGAAACGTGCCGCCATATTGCCGTAACGGACTTCCGTTGCATTGTCGGCCAGTTACCTACCAGTCGCGCCTAAAAAAGTTATACTTCAAAATACAATTTAATAATTTTTAGAAATGTTTGTTTATCTGTCTGTTTCTATGAACACGCATCACTGCTATTAGTACTGCGTTCATAATAAAAGCAAGAAAATTATAAAGCATATACTCGAGTAACATTAAGTCTTTATTTCATTAAAATCGCTTCACTCTATCAAAAGTTATTGTAAATTTAATGAGGACGCGACTTAAATACCAGAGGAAAATAGATAAGTAAATGTACTTAATACATTCATTGTTTTTTTAACATAAGATTCCACGCGGACTCACCTAGTCTTTAAAAAGTGAAACAAATTAAAGCCTTATCAATTATTGATAGTCCAATTCAAAGGCATAGGATTTTAATTTCTAGCTGGTGCCATATGCAACTGTAACTTCACTACACTTTGGGGTGTCGCAGGGTGTCGAATAATATCATAAGACTTAAGACTTGAGACACCCCTTTTTTTTTTCTTTAAAATGGGGAAATCCCTACGGATTCCCACCCTAGCCGGGCAGCTGAGGGCTGGGTATGTCCGACTTGCACGGACTAAAACCCCATGGTGCCTTCAATCACCTATAGGCCGAGGAGCAGGAGCTGCCGAACTGGCATTGCGTCTACTCCCCGGCAGGTGTCGGCCCCTCACCAGGGGCTTCATCGCGGTTGAGGGGTCAAAATCGTAGACCCCTCACGGGGGGCGAGAGTTGCCCTCCCCGACGATCGTGGGAGGCGCATCAGCACAATGCGCCTCAACCACACGGACCTGTGCATATATTGTGCCAGGGCGACGGATGTACTCCCGTCCGCCGCCCGCAGGCCCTCGTTACGGCGGCCTCAGATCATTGCTGATCCTGCACCGCCGTAATCGTCGACCGCGGGAGGGAAGCTGGCTGGTCTGGTCCCTCTCCCTCTCCTAGACTTGAGACACCCAAGCCAACCTCACCTACACGTGGTGCACCCTGCTGAATAACGAACGAGGCAATGACGAAAGCGGGGTGGTAGGGTTTTACAGCCTGACTGGGTCGCAACCACCATGTATATGGCGAAAAACCCCGTCATAGTGATTCGCTTCTGCGGGTCGCGTTTCAAGATCAGCCTGTGCATATTCAGTTTTTTGCAGGCCAGCATGACAGCGGCGACCGGCGAAGGATACTGTGTCACTCGGTGGTCGTCACTGTTTTTGGATTATACTGTGCTTACCATTAGGCATAGTGCAGTCGTTTTGCCGAACTAGTATTAAAAAAAACTACACAGATAGTTCACGGATAACATCACATACTAATACTGGAACAGCGTAAACAGCGTAAGGAGCTATTTTCCATTAGTAGAATGATTGGACTGTTTTGGCAATCTATATAACTTCACATCATCACGTAAGCTTGTAAGAGACACACTGAAGGGTCATAGGCCACTTCCCTAAGGAAGGTATGGGAATACTCACCGCGCCAGCACACGTGATTCAAAATTCCGAGACATCCACATTTCTATATTGTTCCCACTACCAAGAACATTTCTCAGGTTCAGGTTTCCTCGCGATGTTTCGCTTCACCGTCAGCCGATATTGTTTTGGTGGTTCATGCCGAGCTTCGAACCTGTGAACATCGAATTCACATTCTACCACTCGGATCACTAGACTATCAAGATTATTGATTCACAAACTGCTATCTGTAAACTTTGGTCAGTTTTATTCATCGTCTGAGTCAACACGGTGACTAATATCTAAGATATGTGTCAGATTGTAATGTAGACATGCCGAGCGATACAAACGCGTCAACATGTCATGAGTAATATACTGTAAACGCCCTTATACTTATGGTGTACCTAGCTGTTAAACGTGGCTTAGTCTGTAATGCTATCTCCAAAACGGTTGGACCGATTTTCATGAGACCTTCGCCGTCAGATAAAAAGTATAATAAAAAGTAAAAAAGTTAAAAGTTACCTTATAAAAAGTAATTTAGTTTATTTTATTTACGACTCAGTTAAATAAGTTAAGTTTTATTTATTTTCAGGATCTCAGTTACCCTTAAACCACGAAATAACAACAAAGGTCTTTTCGACTCGTTAACCGACAATACATGCTTCGAACCCGCCGTCCATAACCCCATGACTACTTCGATGTACATCATGAAAAATCTGCAAAGTAATCAGCCGAGCCCGTTCAGTGGAAAGAAAATGGCGCATCAGGGTGCCACTAAACACGAAAACGGTACTAGCCAGGGTAAGTATTTGGTTATTTGAAAAAGTAGATAAGAAACACTCAGTAATTCATTAACTTAAACTTAACCTAAATCTAACTTAAACATAATTTAACGCTTTTTTTTTTTAAAGTGCTTAATATTTAACTTAATTATCTAGAAACATACAAAAATTATACAAAATCCTATGAACAAAACAAAAGGGTTTATTGTCCGTTTTATTCAAATCAAATCAAATCAAAATCACTTTATTCAATTTAGGCCCTAATAAGGCGCTTATGAACGTCAAAACTACC
>MU162291.1:0-12604 GCA_015888305.1 Antheraea pernyi
ATAATCAAAGCATTCGTCATCGTACATCGTCAGTCGTCGTTCGTATCGTCAGAATAGTCTACATTTTTTAAAGTACCTGACGAACGTTTCATTCTTATATTTAAAGTCTTCTACCGTAACTTAATAGATCACGATGCCGGAAATCTATCTAATAAACTTATAACGACACAGTACATATGACGAATATCACGAGTAACAAATAACAAGGCCAACATCTCAAGGAATACTTATGTATAAGTACGCACAACGCTTAAGCCTGGAGTTATTGTTGTGTCATAATTATGTTGATCTATTTGCTACCTATTAGCTGTCATTTATAAACAGCAAGGTCGAACTTGAAATTGACTCTATTAGTGTCTTAATTAACAATATTGACACGTCACACAGAGTACTTGAACTTGACAAGAGCTATTTTTTATTACTCGCTACTATAATATAATTTTTTTTGGTGGAATCAGTTTTACTATTGTAATGAATAACGCATATTCGGTCAGTCAAGGGAACCAATTAAATATAACACTGTATGCACTGTGACTATACATTAGAGCAGAGCTTCGCCTTACAGTATAAACTTGACATACGACTGCCCCCCTATCTTTTTCTTTCTCGAACTGACTACACTATTAACCTAGCAAGGTCTTAACAGCTTCACCGATACTACTGACGTCTTGCCTTTTATATGTCAAACTCTAATAGTGTGGCGCTAGTGTTTAAACCAATTGAATATCTTTTTAGTTAATTAAAAATATTATAAAGGCCATATTAAATCATTAAAATTACATACATAAATAGAAATCATGACACTATACTGTATTATCCGGTCTATATTTTTGGAGAAATTACGCAGGACGGGGAACGACGGCTATATTTCACTAGGGACGACAAAACTCATCGAGTTGCTGGTCCAAGTGAATAATTGAGTATTTTGATATAAGAAGATTTTATTAAAGATAAAATGCTCTTTAATTTTATTCCTTTGAGTAAATTTTCATTATATATTCACTTAAAAATTACTCAAATAATGCTTATTATTTTTTAAATAATGAATAAATTAATATACTCAACAGAGAAGATTGTTATTTAAAATAGTACCACAGTTATTCTTAATACTACTAAAAGAGAAGTTTCTAAGATTTAATACAACTTAAACTATTAGCTTGACGCTGTCGATTACAAAAGGGAAAGATATTTGCTGCCGAAAGGTCAAAAGGTTGATGTCACTTGAGTCACGGTGTTATAAATGCCTCACGATTACAGACAACCTAAAGTCATATTTAAGCTAAAACTATACTCTGTATTCGATTGTATTTACTATATTAAGCATTAGAGTGATAGACAAACTGAAAAAAAAACTTTGCGATCTCTATGATGAGGTAACTAAGCACCATCCGATCCTTCGTCAAGGTTAAATTAATATATAAAATTTAATTACAATAAAATATGAACTTATAGCAAAATGAATAGTAAAAGAATCTCCCCATGAAAAAATATTTTTATGTTTGTATCATGTTCAAATTTGTCAATAAACATTTTTTTTTATGTTCTCTGCTTTCTTCCCTCTGACACAGGTCAAAGACATTCTGTAGCGTGGGGAAGAGTGGCAGTGCATGGGCTTCTTTGCTCTTATTTGGTTGGGCTGTACCTATTGTACTTGCAGCCTATGTAGTGTGTACATACAATATCGTAAGTGGTAGAGCCACGCTTAATCTATTACTGGTTTCAACATGAATGGGTCGGCTCACTCGGGCTAGTACCACCCTCTCACAGAAAACCGACGTGAAGTAACAGTGCTTGCATTGTTGCATTTCGTTCGGTCAGTGAAAGCACCGGAGGCCCACTTCCCTTCCCCTTACCCGTTCCTTCTCCCTCTCCTCCCTACCCCCTCCCCCAACGCACTTGCGACTCCTCTGGTGTTGCAAGTGTCTATGGACGGTGGTGATCACTTAACCAGGTGACCCACCTGTTCAATATATGATGTAACAAAATCCTAATATGTGTCAATTAGTGTTAGCGATCATGACATTACTCTATTATTATTTCTTTTATCGAATATTTTTGGTACTTTATTACATCAACATATTAACTCCAAGATTATGTAAGTAATTATTGTAGACAACAGTCTCTCCGATCTCTTATACCTTGTTTTTTTTTTTTTCGAACTGACTACGCTATTGACCAAGCAAGATCTTAACAGCTTCACCGGACTACTCTTATACCTTGTTGTTTTATTGCCCTTTATAGAGTACGCGTCGAGTGACGTAAGTCACAACTTTTCAGTGAGCCGCAACAAATAATCTTTCCGGTCTATATACCCTAAGACTTGAGCTTTACGTGAAGGAAAACG
Source organism: Antheraea pernyi (assembly GCA_015888305.1). Lineage (NCBI taxonomy): Eukaryota > Metazoa > Arthropoda > Insecta > Lepidoptera > Saturniidae > Antheraea > Antheraea pernyi. The sequence continues at coordinate 2,345 of MU162291.1, forward strand.
AAATGAAACTATATGAGTATAGAGTACATTTTACCAACTACCTATCTCGAGTTGAAGATCTATCGTCAATTGTTTATTAGTATATATGCGTAATTGGCCTTACGGATACAAAAGTAGAGGTACGCCAAATGCTATATATGGAAAGATGAATTGCAGTCTATAACAGACAAGATCTGGATAGAAATCGGAAAAAATCGCGACGCTTGGATTTCTCTGTAGGGGCCTTTAACCGAAGAAGGGTCCACGAAAGTTTATGTGTTTATTATTTTATGTTTACTAAATTTATGTTAACACTAACAATACAAAGTTAATAAAATAAACGGGCTTTTTTATTTTATTTTATTTATTTATACGTAATTGGAGTTGACTTATGCCCGGTTTCTGAGTCACATTTATCTGTTCAATAGCGTTATCGGTTCGATAACTTGTCTAATTGGGTTTCTGAACACACAATCATACGATAACCGCCCGTTAAACTTAACTGGCCAACCTGGGCGTTTATCTATTCAATAATTTTTATGACATTTTAAACAGTCTTTAATATCTTGACAATAACATGTCATTGACGAACAACTAACAAATTGAAAAGTTTTTATTTAAAATAATAAAAAGTATAAGTAAATAATTATAAAATAAAATTTAACCATCTACTAATCTCCAAAGTATTTTTAATCATAATATTACTACTATAAGTTAAGAATTAAAATAATAAAACCAATCATCATCAAACAAATCTTTCTTAAAAAGAACCATCTAGTGAACATCAAAGGACTAATTTTGTGTTTCATAGTTATTTAACAACTCGTTGTGAACTCAGAAACGCATTGACAGTTTATATTCTGGGTAACTTTATTTAGTCAATAACTAATGATAGTTTAACCGAATACCTCAGAAACCGGGCATTAGCAAATGCCAAAACTTTGCAATCTTTTGTTAAACTTCTTTATAAGATTATAATAACTTGTATTGCTCCCGATTTCCTCAAACTCAGTATTCATTATCTCGAATTAAATTATTACATACAACACGTAGTCTGTATTTTTGGTAAGGATAACATCTTTAAGAAAATCAAATCTCCTTGTCGTAAATACAAAGAAAGGTGAAGGGTGAAGAATTAATTAATGACGCCATCATTCAAATTAAATTATGTAATACGTAATTATATTTTATCCTTATACAAACAGTGTATGTGTGAGTGTGTGGATGTGTGTAGCGTTTAATCAAACTGATGAGAGTATAAAAATCGTAGGAGTAAAGCAATTAAGAAACTTGTGTGGATGGAATGATTGTTTCATAGGTCATTTATAATTTAAGCATTAATATTTGCTTATATGATTGTATTTGGACGATTAATTCAATAAACACAAGGTAATATTAACAAAAAATAAAATCGACTTAAAAAATATCTATTTTAAAAAAGTGCACTAGAATGTCTTCGATCATAGTTTGGTAGGCACCAACCTATATAGTCTTAGGTTGTCTAAACGTACCACTATTTGAATCACTATACATTTCTTTTTCGATTTTGAGGAGTTACCTGTTGTATCTTTGAAATCCAAGGTCCCATACAAGACACCTTGAAAATATGTATCCCCTTTCCCATAAAAAAAAACTTTCCAAATCGGTTCATACATTACGAAATAACAAGTTAACAAATATTAAAAAAATACAACCGAATTCAGAACCTCCTTTTTGAAGTCGTATTAATAAATACAGTGACTATGTATATATGTAGGTTCGAACCCTAGCAACTAATTCGGAGACTTCAGTGAAGGAAAACACTGGGATGAGGCCATAGCAACGGCTTTCTCTAAGTCCGCCAGACTACCCGTCGGTGTGTTCCGGTAGGGGAGCCAGTCTCCTCCAGGTTTAGCGTGTGTACCATCTTAGACGATACCGTCATTTAATATCAGATGAAAGTGTGGTCAAACGCTAAAACCTAAAAAAAATATCATAACTAATGTTTTTTTTTATATCATAGGAGGCAAACGAGCCGATGGGTTACCTGATGTTAAGTGATTACCACTGTCCATAGACACTTGCAACACCAAGGGAGTCGCAAGTGCGTTGCCAGCTGTGTTTGGAGGAGGAGGAGAGGAGAAGGGAGGGAAGGGAAGGGGTCTAGGGAAGCCACCTTCGGCGCTCTCACTCACCGAACGAAACGCAACAATGCAAGCACTGTTACTTCACGTCGGTTTTCTATGAGAAGGTGGTAGTATCCCGGGCGATCCAACCTATTCAAGCTGAAACCAGTAATAGCTTCAACGTGGCTCTACCACCTACCAAATTATATAATATAAGTATAGTAAGTTATGTTAAAGAAAGTTACATTTAAAGAATCAAGACGTAGCTTGATATAATAAAAATATATTAAGACAGTGTACAAACAACACTGCATCATTTTTAACAAAGACTATAAACACGTTCTGTGGTCTTGAATTTCTTCCGCGATATGAACGTAAACAACCAGTTCTAAGTCATGTTCTAAGCTTCCATTTAAACTAGTAACTTTTTATCGTGGATCTAAGTGCATGTTGTATACATCATCGCCGTCGTTATCTAATGCCGACGCACCATATATTATTAACTTATTTTGTACTGCCACATTCTTTATGAAATTTATTTATTTATACATTATGCCTTAAATACGCAATGGCGGACTTAATGCCGAAGGCATTCTCTACCAGTCAACCATTAGGTGATGCAGAGATAAATGCTGGCAGGTTTAAAAGGAGAAGTTTTTATAAAATTATGTTAAACCTATTTAATATAACAATATATAAATAAAATATCAATACCGATATACTACATATATACAATACATACATATAACAACATCATACATAAATAAAAGTATAATAACTCAACATCAAGTACTAAATACAGCATTAACCAGATAATTCTGCTAACTGAGACTGGTAAAGCCGACGTACCCTGACTTTAAAACTGAAACGGTTAGATGACATCCTGATTTCATAAGGAAGCGCATTTCATAGGAGAATAGATTGGATAAAGAAAGAGGAATGTACAAGACCGGAAGTATGGACAGGACAGCAAAGAATAAGATTATTGGAAGAGCGAAGAAGGTTAAGGTTATGATTAGAGCATAAAAACTGAAAATGTGGAGTTAAGTAAGAGGGAGTGTTGGGAGAAAATAGAAGAGAATACAGAGTTGTCAGAGCCCGCAAACTTAGATAACTTTATTATAGATAATGTTTATTAAACCTTATGAAATGTAGCCTCCATATGAAATACATTTACCTCTTTTGTTAATTTAAGGTATTATAAAACTAGTACAGCTTTTAGAAGATAGTATTATCACATTTATATATATCGCAAAGGAGTGTTGCTTGCAAGACGTTGCAACACTTCCAGCATAGTTCTCAGAAGTAAGCACCTATTATGAATAACCAATTATACGTAACAATTTTACTTTTAACACTGAGTTTTTGACGGGATCTTAGTCTGGCTAAGTACATCTTATTCATAGTATTGTGTTATTTGACTCTATGTTTTCTAATATCGGTGGCATTTTACGTAATATTATCGTGCAATAACTGAATGGTTATTGTGCATAAGTGGTTGGAAAATAATACCACGGTATATAAATTCTGAGATGCCACAAAAGCTTCCTGAAAGTTTCTAACAAGGGGGCTGCTATGTTGTGAGGACATTGAAAAATAGGGAAAACTGGTAACCAAAATAAATAGTTTAAAAAATTAACACCAGGTACACTGCATATTTGTTTGCTAGTTTCCAATAGAAGACTCGGATTGAATCCGAACATAGCATGGTTTTGAATTATTTAGTAGTTAATAGTATACCTTTTACGTATATTGTTAGGTTAATTATAGTCCGGTGAAGCTGTTAACACCTTACCAGGTAAAACCGTAGTCAGTTCGAAAAAAAAAAAATGTTAATCGGAACAACATTGAGCATACAAAAAGTTAGCCATACAGAATTTGTATGGTAATTTTAAAACCGACAGGCATTGACATATAAAAACACAAGACACACAGTCTCGAATAAAAGTAGCGCTGAAAAACCGGCCGCAAAAACTCCCCAATATACGTGGTTATAGTTATGACATACATATAGTTATGATTTTGCAAATTCAACCTTACATGGATGATATAAAGTTGTTTTTACAAGAACGCAAGCGACGCGAGACTATTTGAAATGACTGCATAATCTAAAATTATGTACTCATTTTTGTGTGCCGTCTGTGAGACGTTAAGTGTACATCTTGGGTTTGTGTATATCAATGCCGACAGGTAAAAAAGTATATCAAAATGATGATAGGAATGTAATTGACATACCGGTGAATAGTTTTATATATATGTAATAGATTATAATTCTAGATTAATTTGCCATTGCGGTTTATAATGAAACAGACGCAGCGTATCTCATTATGGCTCCGAGTAATTTGCGGTTTTCATACTGTACGAATTTTTGCGGTGACGCTGTATATTTTGGTAATACTGATCGAATACAGCACAATGTGGATATACTCTCTATATCTGCTATACATATAAGAAGAACATAAATCTAACGTATCTATACTTTTTAGATTTTTGTGAAAAAATTGTTGCCGGTTTTATTTTTAAGTCATAGGTGGCAAACGAACAGGTGGGACACCTGATGTTAAGTGATCACCACCGTCCATGGACACTAACAATACTAGAGGAGTCGCAAGTGCGTTGCCACCCTTGGGGGAAGGGTTAGGGGAGGGAGAGGAATAGGAGAGAGGAGAGGAGAAGGGAGGGGAGGTGGGCCTCCGGCGCTCTCACTGACCAAACGAAACGCAACAATGCAAGCACTGTTACTTCACGTCGGTTTTCTATGAGAGGGTGGTACTACCCCGGGCGAGCGTCGGTTTGTTTGGACACGAATCACTATTAAAATACTGCGTTCACGGTAAAACTTCCAAGAATCATAAAGCATATCCTTGAGGACCATTTAATCTTTGTTTTATTAAGATTAGTCCATTCTATCAAAAGTTATTGTAATTTCAAGTACGAGGGAAAAGTAGATAAGTAAATGGACTAAATACATTCAAATGGTTTTTAATCACTGTTTTTTTACATAGAGTTCGACGCAGACGAAGTCGCTTTGATACTAAGAAGTTTAAAATAACATATTTAATTCAACAAATTAATAATAATATTCATAAAAAGCTATTGCCTGATTCAGAAGAAAGTCCAATAAAATATTAAATCATAAATTTGAATTTTAGAATTTTAATATTGTACTCGCAATTCTGCATTTCGTTTTATCACGAATTATAAATTTCTATTAACTATTGAAATTTTTTCAGGGTATATATTATATAAACCAATAGCTTTGTTCTGTATAGTAATAAACCTTTTTTGGCATGGCATCGTAAGCACCTATAAGTATGTTCAGGCACGTGCACTTGAAAGCGAGGCGCCTTTAGGTTCATCGTTTTTACAATCTTGGACCACGTCGGCATTTATAGCTGAGATAGTGTCAAAGCTCTAAAATCTATTAAATTAAATAATCTTTAATTTTATTTAAGTTCTATTCAATAAGCAGACCGTTGCAAAATGCTAGTATAGATTTACCTGTTTATACCTGGCTACCCGATAGTTGTGACCGGAAAAAAATAGGCAACCTAACGTTTGCATATTCTATGGGCTTCATATGGTATAGAGTTTATCTAATAATCACACAGGTGGAATGTTGAAATTTTGTTTTTAATTATTAATTAAAAATACCCTGGACTAAAATTTGTTAGGCAACCCATATGCAATATATTTATTGACATATTAAATTAAATATAAAATACGTTTCATGAAATAAACATCTCGGTGAAGGTCGTTGTATATCGGGATCTTAGACTAAAAGAAAAGAAAAAAAACATATATCAACGTGGACTTTTTTGTAGGCATCTAATTTTATATAGGTAAGTGCCAAATAATTTTAATTTTTTTTAAACAAATTATACATTTTATTTAATTAAATTGCATTCAGACCTACAAATAAATATTACTAAAAGCAGCAGTATTAGAAATTATGTTTCTAAAAGAACATAATCATTATTATATTTCAATAGATTTAAGGGTAAACACAATCCCTATAAATGTTACTCTGTAACTTTATATATTACTAGCTTCTGCCTGCGACTTCGTCTGTGTGGAATAGTTACTTTGGGCCAACGCTAACACGCAGCGGAAGCTCTCAAAAGGGAAAGCGAAACCCGATTTTGAAACATTCTTGATTTTTGCTCCGCTCCTATTTGCCTTACCGTGATACTATATAACCTACAGCCTTCATCGATAAATGAGCTGTCTAAAACACTGAAAATTGAATTAAATCAGACCAGTAGTTGCGCGTTCAACCAAACAAACAAACAAAGCCTCCAACTTTATAATTTTAGTGTAGATTTAAATTATTTTTTTATACAGACCTTAATAGCAATTCTATCTGCGTATTACGCAGTCTAAACTAAACTCTATATTATATTATCCAGTCACGAATTCAGCGAACGCAACCGCATTCCAAACCTTCCCAATCAAGATACCCACGACACCTGTGACTGACGTATATAAATATATCCAATGTGTATAATTTGATAATGATATATTCATTGGCATTGACTACATTAACTTGATTGAATACATTAATTTTTTGATAATAATATAGTAATTTTGCCTTGAAAATAGGATTTGAATGATTATTGTATAAAGTAATTAATTATATATTGAAATTTGACTGAAAATAACTACTTATAGTTAAAAAGCTATTGCTCGCGGCTTCATTCGATGTATCCCTCGGGAACAGTACATTTTTCCGGATGCAAACGGCCCTTCGTCCTTTTCTATACAACTGGCAACTTCTTAATAATCGGTTGAAAATTTAAGGCGTGAAAACCTAACAAACAAACTCATTTTTGCTTTTATAATATTATATAATTAGGATATGTTATACATAACATAATTAAGCAAGTTTAATTCATTGTCCTGAAACTGAAATATAAATCATTACGATTTTATTACACTTCATTGTACAGTATTCTTTAATGAGCATTTATTACAAATAAATATCGAGATTTGACAATACAGAATTTTAAAAATATAGTATGAATCGAAACAAGGTTAGGTTATTCCCATTAAACAACTCGGTGTGAATCTCGTCTTTGCATTTTTAAATTAAGAAAATAATAACAAAAGTTTTCTTTAGCAAAAACTTCAATATAATTTGAAGTGGTTTTTGTTGGTGCGTTCGAAACGAAATGAATTCCGACGTTGCTCTGCGAAGAGTTTCGCTATAATGAAATTCTTTAGATACCATCATCCTCACTTCTATGCGAATTAAAATACACATAATAAACATATGCTAGAAATCACCGCATCTCATTGCAAGTGGAAGGGTTTTATTTTTTCCTTTATCAAACTGAAATAGTTTAGAAAATTATCCGATACAAAATATATATAAGAGTTGTTGAGGTATGTATGCCTGGTACACATATATATTTCAACAACTCATATATGTATGAATAGTTAGCTTAGCTTAGGTTAGCTCAGATAGGTCGCGAATTGCATGTATCAGGCAACAGCCCAAGCCGAGGTGTGCCGTGCACCCTTGAACTAGATGTCAAGTAAAATCGGCTGAGTGCCTTAAGCGCTCGCCTTAGTAGTCCGGTGAAGCTGTTAAGACTTGTCTATTTTCTACTTTTTTTAAATGATAAACATCAATATGAGCAAATTTTTAATATATTAAATTCTTAAACTTGTATTAAATAATATACTTGCAGTCGAGAAAAGAAATATCTCGTATTTACAATGCAATAAATTTACGTAAAAATAAGAAGTAACTAACATGTTGACTAAAAATCCCTTTGTACATAACGATAATGTTTAACGTCACCGATGGTTATGTAACGTTTAAAAAAATATTGTTGCGTATAAAGTTTGAAAAAAATTCGAGTGTACCGAGAAACGGTCGACTAACTGTGCCCCGGCTATTAACTGTCCGGGGCACGTACGGTTTACAACCTGTCGTGCAAATATTTATCCACATCGGATTTACGTGTTAAACGTACGGAATTGTAATCAGCTTTGATTGGATACATGCCGCCGATTCCCGGCTCAATCGACGACACTAATCATTTCACAGTATATACAATGTTGTGTATTCCCGATAAGTAGCTAATAGATCTGCAGGACATAATGCGACTATTGTGTTCGATGTTAAACCTATTAGCGTAATCTCTAAAACGTTTATTTCACAACTAGTTTTTGTTAGCGGCTTCGCTCACTTTAATGTACATTTCATCTTTATCTCGGAAACAGTGCTTCTTTCTACATGTCCTATAACCTTTTTATACCCCTGACAACGTCTGTATAAAATGTCATGAAAATAGAATGAATATTAAATTGTGAAAGCATAAAAATAAACAAACTTACATTCGCATTTATAATATTAGTTTGGATTCATATTTACGATAGTTGCTACTTTGTGACTAGCAGAAACGACGTAATACTTCTTCACAACCAATCTCTACACAGGTTCAATCACTCTAAAAATATAAAACAAAGTTCCTAAATATCCTAACACGAGATGGGGTATAAAGTTTTACGTGCATAATACAAAATATTATCGTTACAAATTTTCATCACCTTGACAAGAAAGTGCTAGATAATTTGATTAGAAAGGTATTGAGACATCGGAGATGTTATAAGAATAACTGTCTATTTCGAATTTATCCATTCTTGTATAAATTTCTACGCTCGGAATTTTTTACCAGTTAGCAAAAAGGTGAATTCGGATGTCAGTGTGCCAGCATTTGTCACGGCGATCTAGAATGTTAGACATCGTGATATTGTGAGTGTGTCGCAATATATTATTACGTGAAGCGAAAACTTTGTACCCCTTTTAAAGCGATTCGCGAGAACAGATGAACGTGAAATTTGGAATAGTTAAAGTTTATATGGAGGAGAAGTGCACAAAGTTATTTTTTTTATATAAAATGCATTAAAACATAAGAAAATAATGAAAATATACATTACACGCACTACTGCTTGCATTACACACACATATACACACATGTAAATTAAAATGATGTTTCGCCACCATTTTACTCTTACGTTCCAATTACAATTTTCCATCCTACACTCAATATTTTTAACATAACTTACGTTCCATACCTTACATGCCCTTTGAAATTAGCTGGTCAGACTGTAGGTTAATTTTATAATAATATAATATGTAAATTAATAGTATACATTAATAATTAATTGATAAATAATTTATCTTTAGTAAATTTATGAAACCATTGAATTAATTATTATTCTTTTTGGTCTTATTATATGTCAAAATGAATTATGGTCGAATTTCGACCACTAGTAGACAATAAAAATACTAAAAGAATTGATACAATAAAAGTTTGTAAAGGCTATTTATTTCATTAAAAATTTCAAGCAATAAGGACTATGTTACATTAAAGCTTTTAATGCCACTATGAGCTATATAAAATAAGGAAATGTTATATTGTTATTTCAATTCACTTCAAATACTTCATTTTAGATGGCCCAGAAACCCACAATACAACTTTTTACTCTGAAAACATAAAATAAGCCAAAAACACCGAGTTAGGCTATAAATAAAGTGGGTCGCTTTAAAACGAAAAATGATCAATTTTATTAATAAATTCATTCTAAAACAAGCTTTGAACGTAGGCACTTATTAATTTTCAACCTTATCTGCATTTTATTTAAATGATTGGACAAATATTATTAAATTATTTATTCTGAATTTATATTTTGACTTTAGGGAAATTAAGTCTCCGCTATATTAGTTCATCCAAGGTCAGGCTGTGGGATGTTAAAACGTGTACTTTTAAAAATAAATTCAGTAAATTAAATGGTTTATAAGTTTCTTGTGATATAACAGACAGAAGTGCTTAGAAAACGGCTTTGTAAGTATAATTTGTGGTCAGTAGTCAGTGAAGCGCGGAGTCTCAGACCCGATTTGAATAAATCGAATTTCGTGGTTGGGACTATGTGCTATGTCATTTAGAAAGTGAGACACAATGGGCGAACTCCTAATTGTTATACAAGAAGGTCTTAAATATTTGTGACACGTCCGTTTCTCACACAAGACATGGAAGAAAGTTATGTTTACGTTACTGATAATATCGATTCAAACGCTTTCAACGCGCTAATGCTTCGGCGACATTTTTGCTTAGTAATTTATCTATACTATCATATATATTAATACGTGAAGCCCAAACTTTGT
>MU162292.1:8508-27329 GCA_015888305.1 Antheraea pernyi
TTTTTCGCCATATACATGGTGGTTGCGACCCAGTCAGGCTGTAGAACCCTACCACCCCGCTTTCGCCATTGCCTCGTTCGTTATTCAGCAGGGTGCACCACGTGCAGGTGAGGTTGGCTTGAGTGTCTCAAGTGTTAGATGTTATTCGACACCCCTTACACCTTTATCGATGTCTTTATTGGTGTACCTGTGTTTTGGGGCTGGCAATAGAGAAATTCCACCGTCTTTTATACCGAAGGCTGTACAGTATACAAATGATATGATGAGTAAGACTAAGTCACCGTTTTTTAATATTTCAAGGCTCGCGAATTCGTGGAAAACTTCATAGCCCGCTGTGTGAGACCTTTCGCAGTACTGGTGCAAGTGTGCGGACACAACCGAGCGAGGCAGCGGGACAAACTTGCGCTTTTGTTGGATGAATTTGCTGCTCTTCAGGAGGAAGTATTACTTTTTATACTCGTTTGAGACAATATTCGACTATGTCTAGTGCTTTTTTATACTTTATAGGTTTTAGCATTTGACCACAATCTCACCTGAAAAATACCGTCGGCCACTGCCACGTGCTATTGTTTCTCTAGATAATTAGGTCAAAATATAAAGCACCAATTTTTTTAATTTGATTTAGATCGAGAATCGAGTACCGAGTGCCCTCTATTAATATTGCCAGTGTCCAACCATTCACCTGTATATAATTTAAAAATATATGAACACTTACTTTAAAAAAAGGAGTATAAAACAACACACACAAATTATTTAACCTTTACAACATATATATTTTAATATCGATATTTCTTTTAATCTGCTTATACTAGGGTACAGTTTTGATGTTTAGTTGCGAAATTGTTGTTGGTCGAGAAAAATTAACAAACAATCGAAAACTACATAACAGTGCCATCTAGTGATACATACTATTACAAAAAAAGTTGTGTGCTTTTATGAAACCATGCTAGTGGAACTTTTTTTGGAATCGCATGCATTTAACTGAACATGTTCGGGAAATTATTCTATTTAGGGTATTAATATCGCGTTTTAAATCTTAATTTATTAATTTGAAAACGGAAATGATAATGGAAAATCGATAGTAAACAAGATATCCAACGCACAAATACTCAGGAGCACTTATATGAATGAGTAATAATATAAATGCTACACGGTTAGCTGATACGAATTATGGGCGCTGCCATATTGACCTTGGCTGCTCTGCCGAGCGCCTTTCCCCAATGATATTATAACTGAGAAGCTGTAGATACATCATAAGCGTTTCGACAACACCTTGTTAAAACTTGGCTAACTAGCAAACGTGTTCGGGCCCCGTCAATCTGTCCTTATCTAAGCAACATATAACTATTTCTTCTTCACCACCGATATTGAGAATACGCCACCTTACTTCCACATTTTATCTAAGATAGTGTGGCGTTACAATATTACTTTACGTATGTGTGCGTTATCGTGCCATTTGTTTTGTCAAAATATCATATAGATAACGTATCTACACCTTTTCGCTTATAATATCATTGCCTTTCACTTTCTCTCTATTTCTCGGTCGGCTGTAATACGACATGCGATAGATGGACGAGAAAAATTGAGGCGTCGAGAAAAAGTTTCACTTTAAAATTATCGGCAAAATAATTTAGAAGTGAAAAGACCTTAGACTTTCGGGTTTATTACATAGCCTTGTCTTTGTCGCGCTTTGATCGAATCCTTATTGTTCTTCCTTTCTTTAGCACGTAATAAATTTGCTTATGGAATTTCGCTTTCGTCGTGGTTGTAGAAGTTTTATTTAAAAAAAATCGAGTGTGACTTAACACGTGGTAGAAGTGATAGTGAATGCCACATTTCAACATTTCTCTCTCTCTCTCTCTCTCTCCCATCCTTTGTACATTCTGAAAATCAATTAAGAATATAGTATACAGCATGGAGTCTTGTTTTTATGGTATGCAGAGTCTGTGTATGGCCCCATATACGATGGCAGAGTAGTGGGAATGCAGACCGCTACGAACCATCGCATACAGAGAACACGAAGTATAAGGAAACTTTGTAGTAACGCATTCTAAACCTAACCTAAAACCAACCCATATTACGTTTATAGCTATCCCGTTTCGTTTCCTAAAATCAAAATCACACCGTTGCAAAAGAAATTTCACTTCAAAATGTATGGACAATCTTTGTTTTTTGGGTACAGGCAGAGAGCGTAGACGCGGTTGTAAGTGGCGTGGCTGTTGCCGGCACCAAGTCCTGCTTCAGTACCTGGATCCTTTACCATGTGCTTCGTGTTATGATCGCGTACTTACTCTCCGGGCTCGAGCTAGAATTATACTCCGTCCATGAATATCACTACATATTCTGGTTAGTGAGTAGTTTTTGCAAATTTAAATATTATTGATTAACTATACTATAAGAAGAAATAAAAATAAAGTTTAAATAATAACCATATTATTTATTACAGTTCTCATGTTTTTTTTTATTGGCTCGGGATATAGCTGCGCAGAGCACATTTTAGATTTCTATAATAACGTATCTAACTTTATTTTATATTAAACTTTTGCTTGAAGCCTGAACTTACAGCTATATACAGAGTGGTCAAAAAAATTCACGAGGACTGTATAATAAGAGTTATGTTTGTAAAATGTAATCAATAGAATTAAAAAGTGAGACAGATAAAAATATATTTTGGCTTAGCTGGATGGTGGTAGAGCCACGCTGAAGCTATAACTGGTTTCAGCATGAATGGGTCGGCTCGGCTCTCACAGAAAACCGACGTGAAGTAACAGTGCTTGCATTGTTGCGTTTCGTTCGGTCAGTCGTTCGGTCAGTGAGAGCGCCGGAGGTCTCTCTTCCCTCCCTCCCCCTTACCGTTGCCCCCTTCCCCACCAACACAGGTAGGCGACGCACTTGCGAGTCCTCTGGTGTTGCTAGTGTCTAAGGACGGTGGTGATCACTTAACATCTGGTGACCGATCTATTCGTTTGCCTCTTATGATGTAAAAAAAAGACAGTGAAATATTGAAAAGTCTGAGATACATAAGAGTGGAAAAATGACCTATTTTCTATGTATTTGTTTCAAGCGATATTCATTTGTTATTATTTTTGTTTATGGATTGTCTTTTACCGTATAAATCTAAAATGTTCATTAGTTACATATAATAATATAGTCGCGAGATACCTAGTAGTTGTGAAACATCAAAATTATTTTGTATAGGTAATATAGGTAAAAGGATAGGTAATAAAATATTACGATTTTTTTTTCAAGAAAAAGATGATGGAATAGACATTTATATTCATTAAATACAAAAATTCAAAATCATGTAGCATGGCGACGCATGCCGTGGCGTCACGTCGCCACACCAACTTTAGTGTTTCTGGCGATGAGCGTTAGTCACTGCAATACAGTTATTAATCACAGCAGTCACTAACGTTAATGTTATTATAATTATCGTTTGAAAAGTAACATAATGCTAATGAAAATTAACATAATTCATTATAGAATATTAACATAGTTGTAATTACAATTTTATTAATATGTATGAATAGATAAAGAAAAATACTGAAAATCAAACCGTCGCTCTGTCTTAGATTATAGATACTTGAAATCGTGTTAATCTTCCCGCTTGACATAGGTTCTTAGGGTATTTTTTTTTTAATTTTTCAGGTATCTCTATGAGTTTTTGTATGGTTGGTTAGTGTCAGCTATAGGTAGGGCCGAGGTTCTCGCGAGTGACGGTAATAAACGCGTTGAGAGCAAACGGGCTAGCGCACGCAAACAGAAGAAGCGTACGCGTCCGTACGCGAGGGAGGGCCTCATGTGTCAGGTCATGCAGAACATGTGTGGGGGTTACTATAAGGTGAGTTAATTTATTAAAAAGCCTTATATTCAGGACTGTTTTTTTTTTCAGACAACCCTATACTACTTTTTTATTGTAGCACGGCAAAATGACTGCACTATGCCTGATGGTAAGCACAGTACGATCCAAAAACAATGGCGACCACCGAATGATGACGATCATGTCGACCTGCAAAAAGCTGGATGTGCACAGGCTGATCCGCGACCCTCAGAAGCGAATCACTATGATGGGCTTTTTCTATTTCGCCATATACATGGTGGTTGCGACCCGGTTGGGTTGTAAAACCCTACCGCTGTCGCAATTGCTTCGTTCGTTATTCAGTAGGGTGCACCACGTGCAAGTGAGGTTGGCTTGGGTGTCTCAAGTATTATGATGTTATTCGACACCCTTACACCCCAAATGTGTTCATTTCAATGTTCTAACAAGAAGGTGACCGTCTTCTTTGAACTTTTCTTGGAGTTTTTGTCGCATCTCAGAATCCATGCTCCGTGGTATTTTTTTTTTTATATCTTAGGAGGCAAACGGATAGGGGGGTCACCTGAGGTTAAGTGATCATCACCGTCCATAGACACTTGCAACACCAGGTGAGTCGCAAGTGCGTTGCCAACGTGTCTTGGAGAAAGGGGTATAAATGCGAATGGTGCTTTGTTTGTTTTTTATACTTTCACACCTCAGCTAATATACCAATCATCGCACAATTGCATACACGGTGTCAGGAGTACACAGAAATCCACAGAGTACTTTCTTATAGAAAAATCTACTGCACCCGATGGGTAGGTCAAATCTACAGTAACGCAAGTGAAGCTGCCAGCCAAACTAGTATATTATAAACATGTGAATTTGTTTCTTTGTTACATTTTCACGGCTGAAATACTAATCCAATCTTCGTGATATTTTGTATGCACGTTGATAGAGGTATATACTTCTGTTAAAGGACATAAGAAGCCTTTTTCTAAAAGAAATACAGTTTATCAAGAATATGTAAAATGTACATTAACACGAGGAGAGCTTCTCGAGGAATAGACTAATAATATAATTACGAATATCCGTTGGTTAGTTGTTAAACTTCTACGCATTAACTACTAAACCGAATTAAAATTTTGCATACACATTGTTAGGGCTTCACTCGCTTTAGTGTAGATTTGTTCTATTTCCTCATAAAAATTACTTCTACTTGATGCAAGTATTCCTGACAATATTCAACAACAACTACAACATTAAAAAAGACTTCATGAAGTCCGGTTGTGTAATTACAACCTGACATCGTAACAATAAAACACTTACACTCGAATTAATAACGTTTGTTAGTATGGGGCTATACGAGTAGAGGAAGACCGAAAAAGGTATGGATGGACTGCGTGAAAAACGATATGTGCGTAAAAGGTGTGAATACTGAAATGACATTTGACAGGAGAGAGTGGAAAAAGAAAACATGTTGTGCCGACCCTACTTAAGTGGGATAAGGGTAATGATGATGATGATGATGATGAACTGGTCGGCTGTGTTGCAATATGTCATATTAAAACATTCCCATCTAAATACGTAAAAAGTCAAATGTGATAAGTTCTTATGATGATTTAGAATATGTATTATTGTAATAAACAAAATATAAGTAAGTAAGTGTACATTTGATCAGAAATATAAGTGGGAAATGTTATTAATTTAATGATAGGAATGCACCTATTAACGCCATAATCAATAACTGTCTTACAATGTGCATAAATCGCTGAATCGGTATTCAATAAATCGGTGAACAATGGCTATAACAATAATAGAAAATATGAAATGACTTGGCGTCATACTTTTATCTCGTTATACTCTATTATATTATAGTATGATGAACATATTATTCGTCTCGCAGTTAAGAGGGTCCTACTTTTGCACGTGGCTTCGTTCGCGTTCATATAAATTTGATGTATCCCTTGGGAACATTACACTTTATTGTAGATTATTTTCTGTACACCTGCAAACATGAATGCAATAGGTCAAGATGATCGTTGGAGTAGCTAAGGCGAATTATTTAATTCAGGGATAGATAGTCAGCGCAGTTATCAGCGCTACGTATGTATTTTATAATAAAGTTATAACTGCTTAAAAACATTGCATATCGTTGTTGTTGCATTTGCTGACTAGCGAGATTGTACCTTTGTAACTGTTTGGTAGTCCTACTATGTGTCCATTTCACATGGTCAGCGTTTTACGATGATTCACAAGGGAACTTGCACTGTAATTTGAGTCTGTGTTATCTGGTTCTAGTGAGTACAGTAGGTAACAGGCGTGTAAGCATAATATACAAACAAACGAACTAACGTTCTTCTTCTTCTTACCCTTACCCACATAAGTAGGGTCGGTACAACATGTTACTCATGTTGTGGTATATGATTTGGCTTAATTTTACGATCGGCCGCCTGCCTGACATCAACCCTCCTTGGGATTATTTTGTAGTACCACTGTATTTATGATTATTATTATATATTTACGAAGTCTGATGGGCTCTTTTAGCTATACAATAGTTCGTTCTGGTTAAAAACGAAGTTCTTGAAGATTATGGTTTTTATTTTTTATTTGCTTGTTATATTGCCATTTTTATGTAACGGAAAACTATCCAACTATAGACTATTCCCGAGGACTGCATTTTCTGTTTTTTTTTCAGGGTTCGTGGTTTCAGAGTTTTCTCACTAATAGTAATACAATTCTAGATATAATAAACCATTCTAAAAATATAAAATAGGAAAACTATAATAGAAAAATAAATGCAAACGAACTAACGTTCGTATTTGTAATATTTATGTTCTGCTATCATTTATGTTCAAATGTATACTTATTTATTTAAATTTCATTATTTGAATAATATCTATTCTAAATCATTGTCAAGGATTTAATAAGTTGTTATATATTCATATCTATACTTTTTAATAGGATATCTTGCAACATATTCGGTATAGGTAAGCGCTCACCATACTCATACTTAGAGCAACCCACTTTAAAACATTTAATGTCATATATATGTTAACGTGACGTCCTCCAAGTTATATTTTGGAATATGATAAGATTAAAAAGATTCTTTATGATATTAAAATCTTGTTTTTAAATGTTTGCTTCTGGTTTTAAATAATATACCTTTTTATTCTTTCAATGCAGAATTTATTGTGTAGTTGTATGAATTATGTGCGCACAACGGCAGGCCTATATCATTTTATTACCATAGGTAATGAATGTATAAATAACTGAGGGATAAATTATATGAGTGCTTGTCCTGTAGTCGAACTACGATCACAGAGAAAATAGCTACAAAAAAAAAAGAATGAAGAAAATCCGCTGAGAAATAGAAGGGAGAGATGTTTAACCGTTTCCTCGCTGCCTATTTATATATAGACTAGTGTTCCCAGTGGACGTTATCCTGCCTTGATAATAAAAAACCTAGACAAATTATATACTTAAACCTTCCTCGTCAATCACTCTATCTACTGATGAACACCGCAAGATAATCCGTTCAGAAGTTCTTGAGTTTATCGCAAACAGACAGACAGGCAGACGCGGCAGAGGACTTTGTTTTATAATATGTAGTGATAATATTTAAGGCACTCGTGGCTTTCAAACTGCAAGGAAAGATCCGGCAGCCGCATTCGATGTTCGACAACGAAGCTGTCCGCTATAAACATAGGTTTGCACCGCTCGCTGTGCTCACACCGCCTCAGGTGCACTACCATGAGTTCTGTGAGATGACCCGACCTTTACAGTAAGTAATTACCTATATTTAATTACAAAAATTAATTAGTCGTCTTAATAATCAGAAGCACCAGTCTCGTGTCCTTCTCTCAAAACTAGGGTCTTACTTTTACGAAACTTTTAAAGGCAATTTTTCTATTTAATTTCTGTCATTCATCAACCAAATTGTTCTGTATTTGGTCGTGTAATTACTGATAAAACCGAAATGAATGCACGTTTGTGTCGTTTCAAAATGTGCTAAATCCAATTTTTATCCCTCGTATAATATTTTTTAAGATTTCCATTTCTCATGCACTGAGAACGAAGTTCAAATTGTTTATAATCTTCATATCTTAAATGTACCAATTTTAAGATCTTGATAAATAACGTAAAATATTAGGAACGGGTAAAATTGGATTTAGCCCATTTAAAAAAGTAACGACTCATTTTTAGTAACCAATTTGATGTCACGATATTAATTTATAAGAAACTAGGTGCCCGGCCCGACATCACTCGGTTTTATTGATAAACAAAATGAGATCAAATTTTCCCTTTACTGTTTGACCATGTAATGAAATGGCAACTGAACAATCGAACGTCAATTTCTCAATTCTGTCAATATTTGTAAAGACTACCTACTACTGCCTCACTTTTTATATGGAAAATTTTAAACTATTTATTTCACTTTTTCCTACGATATTCAAACAATTTCTTTCATACAAACAAACAACGTTCATATAAACACAAGAAAAAAAAGTTAGCCGAATGGGTGCAGTCGTTCTGTAGTGACGACATTCGGTGATTGATTTTAATTTATATAGATAAAAAATACCTTTTGTATAAAACATGTACGGTGTTATTACAAAAAAGTTAAATACGTTGTAAATACTTGCTTTAAAAAGGTTTCGTATTAAATGTACCGCGCTCGCCCGAGGCAAGTTCGCTTTATCCTGTTTCGCAAGTCTAACGTAACCTAACCTAATCGAGACAAAAGAGCAAAATGGCGAACATTTAGTCGTAATTTTAGACTAGGCCCCCCTCGGCAACTGCTCAAGCCTAGGTCCGTTCCCTCGTCGTGGAGCCCTTGAGTACGCTGCTCGCGCGATACAGTGACACAAAATCTTACATCACAGCGACAACATTACACATATCACCTCCACACACGTGCACGCATAAACGCTTACACATGCAAGTGGAAGGGTTTTATCTTTTTTCCCTTATCAAACTGAAATAGTTTAGAATATTATCCGATACGAAATATATATAAGAGTTGTTGAGTTATGTATACTTGGTACACATATATGTTAAACAACTCATATATGTATGAATAGTTAGCTTAGCTTAGGTTGCGAATGGCATGTATCAGGCAACAACCAAAGCCGAGGTGTGCCGCGCACCCTTGAGCTAGTTGTCAAAATAAAATCGGCTGAGTGCCTTAAGCGCTCGCCTTAGTAGTCCGGTGAAGCTGTTGAAGACCTTGCTCAGTCAATAGCGTAGTCAGTTCGAAAAAAAAGGCGAACATTCAGCCACCGCGGTGCGTTTAATACGAAACCTTTTTAAAACAAGTATTCAATACGTATTTAACTTTTTTGTAATAATACCGGTAAGGTTTTATTGAATTGCTAAACTGAAATTCTCATTATAAATGCATATCTTAGAACTTCAGTTGTGTGTAGGTAACTAAATTTAAGTTCGTTTGGAACCGTCTCACTCTTCTTATCTATATTTATGTATTTTTTCTACATCTGTCTATATATAGGTAGATTTTTAGACATATGCGTATATGATAGAGTATTTTCTAAAATACCTATATAATTTTTAGATACGAAAACCCAGTGATTTTATACCTCGGTGGCTGTAAACATTTCCAGCAAGCGCGGACGTTATTGGAAACTGTTACTACACCAGATCAAGAAGTAAGTAGTTACATAGTTTATATAACAATAATTATATTTGCTTATGTTAAATTAGTTTTTAATAGAGAACATTCTCGAATGAACATTAGATTGTTATGAGTATTTATGAGGGAATGACATCTTTATATGGCCTAGTTTTAATAAATATCAATATAATAATAAAAATGTAATATTGTAATATGATAAAAATGTAATAAATGATATTGTCAATATATCGTTTCTAACCTGCTCTCTATTTTTTTTTAAACTTTATGAAAGAATAATGGCGAAAAAAAGTATATGACTGGTAGCGTCGAGAAAAAAATGACAATATAAATATAACGATAAGAAGAAAAAAAACATTCACTCACAAGACCGACCATTCCTACATGATTGCTTTTTTAATTGCCAAATGATTTCAAGATCATTTGGGAAAAGATGGGGACCCCCAAATTAATTTAAGTTGAAGTTTTTGTACTACAATTATTGTAAAAAAATAAATCGTTGATTCTATGTGGTTAAATGATTATGAAATGATTATATTGCTAGGTCATTATTCGAATTTTCGTGAGAACTATTCTTTTATTGTAATAGCCGTTGACGTGTTAAAATGAAAAAAAAAACGTTAAAAGCGTTTGACCTGATTTTTGGCGGGAACTTAGTATGTCATGTAGTAGAATTTTTATTCTATTCACAGTCTTGTGTTATTTCACTCTATATTTTGTAATATTGGTGGCATTTTATGTAATATAGTTCGGTTGTTGTGCATATGTGAAGTCGATGGAAAATTATACCACGAAGTATGAATTCTGAGTAGTCACAAAAACTCCATGGAAAGTTCTAGCAAGGGAGCCACCATCTTGTTAGAATACTGCGATTATCACAAGACACTTGTAAAATTATTACCTACTCGACAATGGCAGTAATAATTTGGGACATTGGTTGTCAAAAATGAAATTTAAAAAAAAAGGTGGTATACGTGCTAAATTTAAAGAGACTCGCTCCTAAGTGTAGTTACTGGAATATAGATGCTTGGCGACTTATAGAGCTAGCCAGACGGGTTTAGACAAAGGCTATTTTTTTTTATTGTAGCACGGCAAATTGACTGCACTGTGCCTGATGGTAAGCACAGTATAATCCAAAAACAGTAGCGGACCACCGAGTGACACACTATCTATCGCCGGTCGCCGCTGTCATGCCGGCCTGCGAAAAGCTGGATATACACAGGCTGATCTCGAAACACGTATACATGGTGGTTGCGACCCAGTCAGGCTGTAAAACCCTACCGCTTTCGCCATTACCTCGTTCATTATTCAGCGAGGGCACCACGTGCAGGCGAGGTTGGCTTGGTTGTCTCGAGTCTTATGATGTTATTCGACTATAGTGGTCATCACGATGTTTTCCTTCACCGAAAGTTCCAGATCATTCGTATGGGCTTGAACCTACGTCGACGGACGTATTATTGACGTAACAACGTCTTATAAATCGATGAACGCCGGCTGCACCCACGATAAAGCATGACTCATTGTCACGTTCCGCCTGAGCGGATCGTGCAAGCGAGAGCAAAGAACAAGCAATAGAGAGCCACGATCGGCCTAAGTGTTCGGCTAGAGACCTATATATATCTATATATAGAATAATTCAATTCAATTCATAAATGTATGCACTTTTTCATAAATGTTTTCTTATGACACTGTCACATAAAATTATCGTCCGTAAACCGACTTTACAAACAACCAATTTTTTATTC
Organism: Antheraea pernyi; assembly: GCA_015888305.1. Lineage (NCBI taxonomy): Eukaryota > Metazoa > Arthropoda > Insecta > Lepidoptera > Saturniidae > Antheraea > Antheraea pernyi. The sequence continues at coordinate 19,703 of MU162292.1, forward strand.
AGATAACTGATCTTCTGAAAGTGGTAAAGACCAATTTTGTGGTGCTGAAGCTCCTAGCTGGAGGACACAAAAGGGAATCGACGGCACCACCAGAGTTCGACTTTTCTGTCCACCGACATTTTCCTATTATAAAATTAACTTAATGCATTAAAACTAAGGTCATTCGTTCTATATAAGTTGTGGAAGTGTTAAATAGAGTCTCGTGTGTATAAACTTGAAAATAAAATGTTATGTAACGAAAGGGATTATTATTTAACAACGTGATACCCGTGACATTGCCTGCGTTACTTATTATATTATTAATAATAAACATAACCAGGCAATTATAGACAGTTATGCAGTGCGCGGTCATTTTGAAGCATAGACTATAATCATAAAGATTGTAATTATTATTTACATTAATTATCTGTTCTTCAAAATGACCGCGCACTTTTTTAGTGGTTATATTTGCTCGGTTATATAGTTGTTTTTATTATTACAAGTAATAATAATAGTATTAATAATAACTCATGTACCTATTAGATTTGAATTATTAAATAAACATACCTTTATAAAAAGTATAGTTTAGTATGTGCCGTGTGCACGTTCGAATCGTAGGGCTTTTTAAATATAATTCATAAGTTTTGGTGTTTGATCACAAGCTCACCTGATCTTAATTGACGAAGTGGTTCAAGATGGTAAACACGCTACACCTTGAGAGACTGGCTCTCTCAAGTTGTCGAAAGATACATTTTTTTTTAACGTGGAGAAGAATCCTCATGGACCGGTCAGGCCCGGGGGGCTCTTTGCTGAGTTGACTACCCGCCGCGGATGCAACGGTGACGGTGTCATTCGGTGATTTCTACCGACTAAAAAACTCTACGATACACCGCACTATGGGGGGTATCACGGGGTGCGTGAGCAGGCTCCAGAACAACGGCGGCATGCATATAACCCACGCCACACTCGACTGAGACAGCCCGGTTCTGGGACTGTCGCCCAGTGTGCCGAACCCGTGCAATGGAAGGTCCCGCCCATTTCTTCCTGGATTCTGCCGGCAGCGGAGAGGAAGACCCTTACGCCGCCGCACCACAATTGTTTTTTTACGAGGTTTACTCCTCATCACCTGAGGGTCCCTCCATGCCTAAACTATTTTTTTTAATTATCATAGAAAACAAATGGGTCACCTGATTTTAAGTGATCACCACCGTCCATAGACGCTTGCAACACCAAAGGAGTCGCAAGTGCGTTGCCAGCCTGTGTTTGGGGGAGGGGAAGGGAAGGGGGAGGGAAAGGAAGGTGGGCCTCCGGCGTTCTCACTGACCGAACGAAACGCAACAATGCAAGCACTGTTACTTCACGTCGATTTTCTGTAAGAAGGCGGTACTACCCCGGGCGAGCCGACCTATTCATCCACCAGTCTAGCCTACCTCTAATCCTATCTAATCTATCCTAGTCCTAAGCCTCACTTGCTTAAGGTAAGTAAGTAAGGTACCTTACCCTTTTTTTATTAACGTGGGGAAATCCCTTATAGATACGCCACCCTCTCAGGGAAGAGAGTGGGTTATGTCCGACTCGCACGGACTAAAACCACACGGCGCAGTGTACCGATAAACCTCTTTCTAACGAAAAACAATCTCGGCCCCTTGAAATTCGTTATAAAGAGTTTACATTGTAATTTTATAATTTCGCGTCATGACATGCTAAGTACGCATGACGGGCCGTATTGCGCTTGCGCGGGATGCGTCAGGCTAGCGACGCGTCGTATAAGGGCCCGCGTACATGTAATATTGATATTTTGCAGCTCATCTTACGTTTAGTTGATTAATAGACACTATAAAAATGTATATAATTATTGCTCCGAGTAGCAATAGATATGTGAACCACACTAATACTAATAATTTCAATAAACAAATTCTGACATTTAAATATTGTCATTCACACTGTAATTAATTTAAAAATTCAAAAGAGAACACATTTATTTAATTGTTTTGAGTTTTTACTTCTGTTGACAGGCCTTATGACTGCCTCGACTTTATAAAATATTAATATTAGTAATTTAATACTAAAAAAGTCCCTAGATTAAAGGCAGTAGAAACAAACAGTCCAAACTCGCATAATAAATCGCATAACGTAACTTCACTTAGCAAGTTAACAAGTCGTGACCTCACAGTTATCGGAATGATAAATATCACTGCATTTTCACAAATATGGTCATCTCGTAAACAATTGACGAGACAGCATCCTTATAGACAACCTTGTGCATTATTTGCACAATAGAAAACGCATTGCGTTTTATTTATGTATTAGTGCAATATCGGTTGTTTAATGTAATTGTTTTGCTTACATAGATAATATTTTTAACAGCCCCCGCCCTCCACGTCAATGATAAAATAGATTAGACTATAACAACACCGAATCCTTTTTTAGTTAACTATGTATATTAGTTAAGTAAATAGCTTATTTCGTCCTTTTATTTTTGGTTAACAGGCGATATAATTTAATCTATATGAATAAAATTATACAGGTCTGTTGCGCGTGTTACGCAAGAGAATAATAATGAGATATCAATGTTTTTTTTATCTCACTTCTTAGATTTTTTTTACTTTATAGTTATAATTAATATAGTATAATTAAAGTTAAAAAAGAGTTTTATAAGTAGTAAGAGTTCAATGATGTTGATATCTTACTGTAGAGAAGTAGGGCAAGCGGTGTGGTGTGCATTCATAGGACGACGCAGACGAAATCACGAAGTAGGAAATTTAATGGCAGAACTTGTGTTAAACGGGGCCCGGTATCATAATGAAATGGTGAGATTTGTTACTGTTTTAATATATCATCTTTACCATGTCCTACGATTAGGACCTAGAAATACTTATTATACGAATTACAATACTTTTATTAATAAGAGTTTGATTGAGAGCGTAAAAATGTCACAGATATTTGCTTACACAAAATACCGCGGCTGATATCTCTAATTATATAGCATACTAGTTGTAGTTCTTGGATTCATTCGCATTTATAATATTAGTTATATATATAGCTTTTAAAATTTATCGAGAACTTTAGGCTACAATACTTGCCAAAGAAATAGATGTAATGTTATATACTCGAAAAGCATTACAGTCGTACGCAGTTGGGTAATATTACTTTATAGATATTATGATGCATATCGTGATGTAGTTTATATATCTCTGGTTGAAACGGGGAATTTCCATGTATTTTAGTTTAGTGTAAACGTTATTAGCTATTCATTGACGTTTAATATTTCCCGTCTTACACTTTGTATGGTAAGTGCTCCATTCCTGAGTATCGTAGGTTGACTTTCGATAGTCTAATAACCTCCGTCAATAAATACTATATAGTAAAAAAAAAGTTTATTTGTTATAACGCCTGCTGATAGAAGTGAAAATTAAAAATAATGAAATAACTGTGTCCTCTTTTGAATTTATAAATTAATTATAGCGTGAATGACAATATTTCAATTTCATAGTTTGTAAATTGGATTTATTATCATTATTATCATCACATCTATTGGCACTCCGAACAATAATTATGTACCTACATTTTTATACAGTTTATTAATTCATCACACGTATGATGGGCTGCACAATCTCAATACAGAATATCAATATTGGATGTACACAGGCCCCTATACGACGCGTCGCTAGTCAATACAATGCGGTCGGTCATGCTTGTTAGCATGTCATAACGCGAAATTATAAGTTTCTCTCCTGCAAAAAAAAAAAACGCTGAATGCGCGTAAATAAGTTTTCACTTCAAAAATATTTTTTTAAATCGATTTTGTAGCTTCAGTGCTTGCCGTTGTGAATCAAACGAAAGAAAAATATTCTTTAGAGCTTTATCATACTATTAAGTATATATATATATAAATAAAAATGAATAACAGAATACTTGAATGTACATCACTTCAGAACACCCATTTTGATAATTGATTTCGGTACTTACGTTTTAACGCCACTGCAGTGCGCTCGCCGAATGCTTTCGCGAACGTCTCGTGCAGTCTGTGTTTCGCAAGTTTAATCTAACCTAACCGAGCCGAGACGGGAAAATTGAGAAAAATAAGTCGGTTAGGTTAGGTTCGACTAGTGAAACAAAGACAGAGCGAGCGGATTGCGGTGGCGTTAATTCGTAAGTACCTTCGTTTTTTGTTGTGTTCGTAATTGTCAGGACAATGTTTGTACGAAAGAGTGAAGGTTTGAAAAAATGTACGGAAAAAATTCTGCTTATAAAAACATATGGGGCATAATATGTGATGTTCAAAAATATTGACAATATTGAGAAATAGAACTTAAAATTCTTTAAGCGAAGTAGACTAACCTAGCAGTGGCAATATCTGTAAGCTGGCGAATTTTACGTATTGCGTATGCAGCCGAACTTAATCTGTTAGCTAATTTTTTAATATGAGGGCCCCATTGTAATTTAGAATCTAGTGTGATTCCCAGGAATACAGCACTGTCAACTAACCCTACCAAATTCCCTTCGATCTTGATTCTACTATTAACCTGTCTAACATTTGGTAAGGTGAATCTCATACATTTCGTTTTATCTGTATTTAACAATAAGTTATTTAACGCAAACCAATGACAAATTTCATTTAATGTATTATTCAGATGCCCAACCTCTGAATCTAATCCGTTTCCGTTTAACTTTAAATATAAGTGAAGTATCATCTGCAAAAAGCACCATGTCAGCACAGTTATTAACCATTAGCGGCAGATCATTTATATATATTAAAAACAAAAACGGCCCTAAAATAGAGCCCTGAGGGACACCAATTCGCGCAAAAGATCCCGCAGATGTTAAATTTATTAACCGTGGCTTCGCCCACAGTGCTGTCTCCAAAACGGTTAGACCGATCTTCACAAAACTTTTATTGGCAGATAAAAGTTCAATATCTATACTAATATTATAAAGCTTAGGAAAACTCGAAAAGCATTACAGTCGTACGCAGTTGGGTAATATTACTTTATAGATATTATGATGCATATCGTGATGTAGTTTATATATCTCTGGTTGAAACGGGGAATTTCCATGTATTTTAGTTTAGTGTAAACGTTATTAGCTATTCATTGACGTTTAATATTTCCCGTCTTACACTTTGTATGGTAAGTGCTCCATTCCTGAGTATCGTAGGTTGACTTTCGATAGTCTAATAACCTCCGTCAATAAATACTATATAGTAAAAAAAAAGTTTATTTGTTATAACGCCTGCTGATAGAAGTGAAAATTAAAAATAATGAAATAACTGTGTCCTCTTTTGAATTTATAAATTAATTATAGCGTGAATGACAATATTTCAATTTCATAGTTTGTAAATTGGATTTATTATCATTATTATCATCACATCTATTGGCACTCCGAACAATAATTATGTACCTACATTTTTATACAGTTTATTAATTCATCACACGTATGATGGGCTGCACAATCTCAATACAGAATATCAATATTGGATGTACACAGGCCCCTATACGACGCGTCGCTAGTCAATACAATGCGGTCGGTCATGCTTGTTAGCATGTCATAACGCGAAATTATAAGTTTCTCTCCATATATACTTAATAGTATGATAAAGCTCTAAAGAATATTTTTCTTTCGTTTGATTCACAACGGCAAGCACTGAAGCTACAAAATCGATTTAAAAAAATATTTTTGAAGTGAAAACTTATTTACGCGCATTCAGCGTTTTTTTTTTTTGCAGGAGAGAAACTTATAATTTCGCGTTATGACATGCTAACAAGCATGACCGACCGCATTGTATTGACTAGCGACGCGTCGTATAGGGGCCTGTGTACATCCAATATTGATATTCTGTATTGAGATTGTGCAGCCCATCATACGTGTGATGAATTAATAAACTGTATAAAAATGTAGGTACATAATTATTGTTCGGAGTGCCAATAGATGTGATGATAATAATGATAATAAATCCAATTTACAAACTATGAAATTGAAATATTGTCATTCACGCTATAATTAATTTATAAATTCAAAAGAGGACACAGTTATTTCATTATTTTTAATTTTCACTTCTATCAGCAGGCGTTATAACAAATAAACTTTTTTTTTACTATATAGTATTTATTGACGGAGGTTATTAGACTATCGAAAGTCAACCTACGATACTCAGGAATGGAGCACTTACCATACAAAGTGTAAGACGGGAAATATTAAACGTCAATGAATAGCTAATAACGTTTACACTAAACTAAAATACATGGAAATTCCCCGTTTCAAGCAGAGATATATAAACCACATCACGGTATGCATCATAATATCTATAAAGTAATAGCCACTTAAAACAGTTTATTTTTTATTGATCACGGTTTGTTACATTATATTTTATTATACATTATTTTGCGGGGTGGTAGGGTTCTACAGCCTGACTGGGTCGCAACCACCATGTATATGGCAGAAAAGCCCGTCATAGTGCTTCTGTGGTTCGCGTTTCGGGATCAGCCTGTGCATATTCAGCTTTACGCAGGCCGGCATGGCAGTGGCGACCGGCGATGGATAGTGTGACACTCGGTGGTCGCCATTGTTTTTGGATTGTACTGTGCTTACCATCAGCCACAGTGTAGTCATTTTGTCGAGCTACAATAAAAAAAAAGATAACAATTAAAAAAAAACATCTCATCTATTTTAAACTCGGTTACAAAAAATATTCAAAGCCTATAAACTTACGTTAAGGAATTAACTTTTTGGAGCGATGAGGGCGTAGTTGATTGTGTGTTCGGACACCGCGTCGATGGGATTTTTTTATATTTTTATGTCAAAAGGAGGCAAACGAACAGGTGGTTCACCTGACGTTAAGTGATCACCACCGTCCATATACACTAGCAACAGCCGTCCATAGACACTAGCAATACCGAGAGAGTCGCCAGTGCGTTGCCAGCCTGTGTTTGGGGGAGAGGGGTTGGGAAAGTGGGGAGGGATGTGGTTCTCCGGCGCTCTCACTGACCGAACGAAACGCAACAATGCAAGCACTGCTACTTCACGTCGGTTTTCTGTGAGAGGGTGGTACTACCCCGGTCGAGCCGACCCATTCATGCTGAAACCAGTAATAGCTTCAGCGTGGCTCTACAAAAACAGCCTATGTTTGAGTTTATCGCGAACAGACAAACAGACGCGGTAGGATACTTTGTTTTATACTATGTAATGATGCATAAGTTACTTTTGTCAATTGTGTTAAAGACCTATCGTCTTCGATCTGTTACCATTTAAGTTTATCTTTGTACATAGGTATTAATGATATCATTGAGGAATATTTTTCTGAACTTTGTTACTGCCTTACATTGCATAAGTATCATCTATATATATTAGAGATTCCCACCTATATATTGACCCATCACGATATCTCTGGAACCATAGGGCGTAGCGACTTGAAATATGGTAGGAATATTCCTTTCGCCGAGTAGAGGTCAGCTAAGAACGGATTTTACGAAATTCCACCCACAAGGGGGGTTGCGGGGGGATAATCAGGGCGGGACAACGTCAGCCGGGCCCGCTAGTTGTTCAATAAAAATGACATTCTTGAAGTTTTAAGCGGAAAGTGTGATGTAAATAGGTAAATAATTTGCTTGTAAAAACCCAGACAACGTAAATCACACAGATAGACAACAGA
>MU162293.1:4616-27003 GCA_015888305.1 Antheraea pernyi
CATGTTTATAATGTAAAATTCTATAGTTCATTATATTTAGATATCTCATAAGGTTAACTATCGTTTCAAATGTTAGCTTCGGAAAACTTCTTCTTAAGATTTCATTAGAATACATAGTCTTTTCTATACTGTATATAAATGTAAACACTCTGGAAAAAATTCTCTGAACGATAATAAAAACAGCATTACAATCCGTTGCGTAGTTTTACGAAGAACTATGAAAACAAACAGTCAGACGTAAAATAACTTTGTTAAATATTGTATATAAATAATACTCACACCCCATTGAGTGTCATCGGTAAAAATCAAATATCTTTTTTTCCTTCTATGTGCATTATTTCCTCCGTTCGCCAATTCCAGAACAAGTGTAAATCTGAAAATGCAAATTTAATTTGGTTAATAAAATTTAAGTGAACGCTGTTTCTCGGACCTTATTTCTACAGTTGTCAATTGATTTTGATCAGACTTATACACGTAAATAGAGAACTTTCAGGGCTTTATCCCAATACTAGCGGGCTCGGCAAACGTTGTCCCGCCCTGGTTATAAAAAAATCCTTGACAAATTATATACCAAAACGTTCCTCATGAACCACTTTATCCACTGGTGAAAACCGCATGACAATCCGTTCAGTAGTTTTCGACTTTATCGCGAACATACAGACAGACAAACGTGGTAGGGGACTTTGTTTTATACTATGTAATTAATGATAACGTGTATGAAAGGTAAACCAAGGAAAGGGTAATGAAGATTTAGCATCACTAAAAACATTACATAAACATTTAATAAACACAAATAAAGTCCTACTGAAAGTAATTAATGAATTAAATAAATTGATATATAATGTGTTAAGGTTATAATGTATTAGAAGCACAATCACAATATCCAACTAGAAAGGTAAGCAGAAATACGTCGATACCCGCGCATTTGTTAACGATTAACAAAATCTTATTAAATACGTACACATAAATGTAATAACCAATAACCATAGTGTCTAAAATGATACAAATACAACTAATGCAGTCAAGATTAGGAAAGTTTATGTTAAGCTTTTAACGTACCGGCTAAAGGTACTTCGAGTATGTTTACCCTTTAAATTTGTCAAAACGTGATGTTTACCACTCAGTCGAATGCTTTTTAATAGATATTACTATTTTTAGAAATGATGTTTCGGTTCAACAACTCTATATTTTTACTGGCTCATGCTGAATTTAAATTATGATAAAGTATTTGGTATTATGGGGTAATGAATCCGCCTAAAACTTGATATAGCAAAAGCGGGGTTTCGTACTAAATAGATTAACAGAACAAGTGCACCATAAAATAAAATAGAGTTGAAAAAGAGTGTATGAAAGGTAAACCAAGGAAAGGGTAATGAAGATTTAGCATCACTAAAAACATTACATAAACATTTAATAAACACAAATAAAGTCCTACTGAAAGTAATTAATGAATTAAATAAATTGATATATAATGTGTTAAGGTTATAATGTATTAGAAGCACAATCACAATATCCAACTAGAAAGGTAAGCAGAAATACGTCGATACCCGCGCATTTGTTAACGATTAACAAAATCTTATTAAATACGTACACATAAATGTAATAACCAATAACCATAGTGTCTAAAATGATACAAATACAACTAATGCAGTCAAGATTAGGAAAGTTTATGTTAAGCTTTTAACGTACCGGCTAAAGGTACTTCGAGTATGTTTACCCTTTAAATTTGTCAAAACGTGATGTTTACCACTCAGTCGAATGCTTTTTAATAGATATTACTATTTTTAGAAATGATGTTTCGGTTCAACAACTCTATATTTTTACTGGCTCATGCTGAATTTAAATTATGATAAAGTATTTGGTATTATGGGGTAATGAATCCGCCTAAAACTTGATATAGCAAAAGCGGGGTTTCGTACTAAATAGATTAACAGAACAAGTGCACCATAAAATAAAATAGAGTTGAAAAAGAAACTGAAAATTAAAACGTGGCGCCATCTATGAGATATCTATAACAGTCGGTCCTACAGTTCTTTGTCAAGAAACTAATTTAAAGCGCCATCTGTTCGAAACGGATGAAGGTTACAATTAATAACCTCATTTTTGTTTTTGTAATAAGACCGACAGTATCTGGTTTCTGTTTTTTTTTCTTTATGCATGTTTATAATGTAAAATTCTATAGTTTGTTATATTTAGATATCTCATAAGGTTAACTATCGTTTCAAATGTTAGCTTCGGAAAACTTCTTCTTAAGATTTCATTAGAATACATAGTCTTTTCTATACTGTATATAAATGTAAACACTCTGGAAAAAATTCTCTGAACGATAATAAAAACAGCATTACAATCCGTTGCGTAGTTTTACGAAGAACTATGAAAACAAACAGTCAGACGTAAAATAACTTTGTTAAATATTGTATATAAATAATACTCACACCCCATTGAGTGTCATCGGTAAAAATCAAATATCTTTTTTTTCTTCTATGTGCATTATTTCCTCCGTTCGCCAATTCCAGAACAAGTGTAAATCTGAAAATGCAAATTTAATTTGGTTAATAAAATTTAAGTGAACGCTGTTTCTCGGACCTTATTTCTACAGTTGTCAATTGATTTTGATCAGACTTATACACGTAAATAGAGAACTTTCAGGGCTTTATCCCAATACTAGCGGGCTCGGCAAACGTTGTCCCGCCCTGGTTATAAAAAAATCCTTGACAAATTATATACCAAAACGTTCCTCATGAACCACTTTATCCACTGGTTAAAACCACATGAAAATCCGTTCAGTAGTTTTTGAGTTTATCGCGAACAGACAGACAGACAGACGCGGTAGGGGACTTTGTTTTATACTATGTAATTAATGATAACGTGTATGAAAGGTAAACCAAGGAAAGGGTAATGAAGATTTAGCATCACTAAAAACATTACATAAACATTTAATAAACACAAATAAAGTCCTACTGAAAGTAATTAATGAATTAAATAAATTGATATATAATGTGTTAAGGTTATAATGTATTAGAAGCACAATCACAATATCCAACTAGAAAGGTAAGCAGAAATACGTCGATACCCGCGCATTTGTTAACGATTAACAAAATCTTATTAAATACGTACACATAAATGTAATAACCAATAACCATAGTGTCTAAAATGATACAAATACAACTAATGCAGTCAAGATTAGGAAAGTTTATGTTAAGCTTTTAACGTACCGGCTAAAGGTACTTCGAGTATGTTTACCCTTTAAATTTGTCAAAACGTGATGTTTACCACTCAGTCGAATGCTTTTTAATAGATATTACTATTTTTAGAAATGATGTTTCGGTTCAACAACTCTATATTTTTACTGGCTCATGCTGAATTTAAATTATGATAAAGTATTTGGTATTATGGGGTAATGAATCCGCCTAAAACTTGATATAGCAAAAGCGGGGTTTCGTACTAAATAGATTAACAGAACAAGTGCACCATAAAATAAAATAGAGTTGAAAAAGAAACTGAAAATTAAAACGTGGCGCCATCTATGAGATATCTATAACAGTCGGTCCTACAGTTCTTTGTCAAGAAACTAATTTAAAGCGCCATCTGTTCGAAACGGATGAAGGTTACAATTAATAACAATAATCAACATTGACAATCATTTAATTTGTATTTAAAAAATATTGGGACGTTTAATCGAAATATAAATCATCCTAAGAGAAGTTGGTCCAAATCATACGTAAATTCCCACTTTCAAGAAGGTCGGTGGAGAAGTTTCGGAGGTCATTGTCGACAAACGTTATGGTATTTTTACATATATTTTTACCAGCTGTATCCCACGGCTAGTACGCTCTTGTTACACACTAATTACCTATGTCTTATAATTATATTTTTACCCATTTTTATTAACCAACTTCAAAACCTCTTTCTCAAGGTTTTTGAAGTTGCCACGTCGCGTCGCCAGTATTTTTTAATAATTGTTAACCTGGAACCCTGTAATTTATAAACCGAAATGGAAAATTATTTTTTTATTCAAAAGTGGATTTTTCAAGGCGGTTCCATTGTAATTTGATCAGCACTGATCCTTGGACTTCGAAGATATACCAGAAAACTCCCCAAAATCTTATAGGAAATTAGTAAGTTAATGAGAATCGAAGACTGGGTGAGTAACTACCTGACTATGGTCGAAGATCTTCTGGACCATCTTTCTAGAGCAGATATTTGTAAAATCGTGTTTTTTTCTATGTTATACTACTTTTGGCGCGACTAGGAAAAATAATGAGAGTGCATTTTTAAGATGTACCAACACATTGACACCTAAAATCAACACCATGAAGTTGGTTAGTAATTGTCTGTCAAGTTTTCGTGAGCACTTATAAAATATATCGGGTGAGTCACTATTGACCTGCGATACCGCGCTATTGACTATATTGGGGGTGTTACTAATGACCACAAACGCTATTGGTTAAAGTTATCGGTTGTTCATTGTTTACCCCGGTTTGAGACGCCATTGGTTGGAAGTATCGGCTGTTTACGTATATTGATGCCTTACAAGGCGACCGACGACAAGATACTGGGCATACTCGCTCAGACAGTTGGACTAGTCACACCTACGGATAGTTCGTCGCGACTATATTCAGTGTTGTGGTTCTGTATCGCTTAACGTTTTACTCGAATATTCTTGGTGAATTGATCGATCAAATCATAACCATGATGTCACTATGGATGGCGTCTAACTTCTACATCGACTTTGTTTTATAACATTTATATGATACTTGCGGGCCCGGTAGACGTTATCCCGACCTGATAATGAAAAAAAACTTTAACCGATTATATACCTAAACCTTCCTCGTGAATCACTTTATCCACTGGTAAAAACCGCATGAAAATCCATTCCGCAGTTTTTGACCTATCCGCGAACAGACAGATAGACGCGGTTTTATACTATGTAATGATAGATAGGTAAGACTTACCTTCAATTATATAAAAAAATACTAAATATAAAAGCATTTCTTAATAAACGTTTATTAAGAACTTCTCCTGTAATTATTATAATTCCCGATGATTTTTCGTGTTTCGCCACAAAGCCAATTACAAACTTCGAGAATGGATCGCCATTTGTAAAACAATCCACTTCAATTAAGATACCTACGGATTCTTTAATAAATTAATGGGGATGCTCCGCCGTGTCTAATGTAATTCATCCGAGTTCTTTGTATTTTATTTGTAATGCTGTAAGACAAAGAATTTTCAGTTGATTACTCGCCAGATATAAAATTTAAATGACGTCTAGAGTTTACTTTTAGACTAGTCATACACACGGCTTTGCACGCGTTTATTTCATTTATTTATTTCAATGACGATTTTTGTAGGTGGTAGAGCCACGCTGAAGCTAATACTGGTTTCAGAATGAATGGGTCGGCTCACCCGGGGCACTACCATCCGACTCACAGAAAACCGACGTGAAGTAACAGTGCTTGTATTGTTGCGTTTCGTTCAGTTAGTGAGAGTCCCATTTCCCCTTCCGCCGTCTCCTCTCCCCATCCAAACACAGGTGACCCACCTGTTCGTTTCGTTTGCCTCCTGTGATATAAAAAAATGACAATTTGTTATCTATATAAATAAGAAGTCAGGTATGTCGCTGTGCGCACACCGCGCGAAGAGTACTGGATAGTTTTCATTCACATTGAATAAATTTTACTTATTAGATCCTTGGTCCTTGCATAAAAATACCACGATAGCTTCGTTAAAGTAAAATTATTAACGTTTTTATATAAGCTCTTCGCAGTGAGTGATTTATGAATTAGGACAAGCGATGTGGTGCGCATGCACGGAAAAGAAGACAAACTGAGAAAAAATTTTAGAAATAAATTTTGCAAGAAAATAATATTTTTGGATTCAATTTTTGACGTGAATACGTCTTTAAATTACCGTACAGGGGCAATCCAAAAAACCTAATAATAAGGAAATCGGGTGAAGTGTAGTTTCGAATCTATTCTCTACATCCAAAATTAAATTAGACCACTGGATAGCTTATTTTTTTTATATCGTAGGAGGCAAACGAACAGGTGGGTCGCTTGATGTTAAGAGATCACCACTAGACACTTGCGAGTGCGTTGCCAGCTTGTGTTTGGGAGAAGGAAGAGTGGGGAAGGGAGTTGGGTATCCGGCGCTCTCACTGACCGAACGAAACGCAACAATGCAAGTACTGTTACTTCACGTCGGTTTTCTGTGGGAGGGTGGTACTACCCCGGGTGAGCCGACCCATTCATGCTGAAAGCAGTAGTAGCTTCAGCGTGGCTCTACCACATACATAGCTCAAGACTAAAGCTAAAGGATCAAAGAATTTACTACGCTAAGTCAGGACTGTAATACATCGCACGCGGCGGATGAGGAAGTGCCGCCATTTTGAGGTAATTTGGCTGCGATAAGCCGGTGGTATTTTTTGCAGGAGATACATTTTTAATTGCGTTTCATGATATGCTAGTAAACATGACCGATCGTATTGCGTTTACGCAGCTTGCGTCAGACTAGCGACGCGTGGTATAAGGGTCTCTGTACACCTAATATTAATACTTTGTATTGAGATTGTGCGGCATTTCAAATATTTGATCAATTAATGAACTATTATTGATGGTGGTAGAGCCACGCTGAAACTATTATTGATTTCAGCATGAATGGGTCGGCTCGCCCGGGGTAGTACCACCCTCTCATAGAAAACCGACGTGAAGTAACAGTGCTTGCATTGTTGCGTTTCGCTCGGTCAGTGAGAGCGCCGGAGACCCATCTCCCCTCCCCTCTCCTCTCTCCTCTCCCTTTCCCTCCCCTAACCTTTCCCTCCGAAAGATGGCAACGCACTTGCAACTCCTCTGGGGTTGTTAGTGTCCATGGATGGTGGTGATCACTTAACAGCAGGTGACCCACATGTTCGTTTGCCACCTATGACATAAAAAAAAAAAATATATATAAAAAATATTTTCCGGAGTGCCATTATATGTGAAAACCAGACTAATGTTAAATTTAATAATTTATAAATTATGAAATTTAAGTAATTCAGATTGTAATTAATAAGAAAAAAACAAAGCAAACACAATTATAGTATTGTATTGAGTTTTTATTTCCGTCGGCAGTGTTTATGACTGACTCGATTTAAAAAATAAATAAATATGTATGTGACCTTCTATATTTTGTTCAAAGTAAATTGCGAGACAATTTTCTAAAAACAAGTATAAAATCAATCAAGAAGTTTAATACCAAAAATAATATAAAATTAAAATCATATAATGCGGTTCCAGAGTACTATTTACTTCAAAGACTACATGCATTTCCCTTTTCAAACGTTTGCGACCGTGTACGAGCATTCCACATCAAAGCGAATTCAAGGCAATTTATTGAAACGAAGGGTTGAAATGGAATTCTGTGGTCGCGCCTCGTATTTGTTTTCATACCATATTGGTTTTGTATATCGAAAAATTTGCAAAAGTAATTGTGTATCTATAGTGGATTTATATTCATCTAGATTTCAAATTTTCCATGTAAAGTTATCCTTATTGACGTGATAACGTCTTATAAATCGATGAACGGCGGTTGCGTGGACGGTAAAGCATGACTCATTGTCACGTTCCGCGTGAGTCGAGCGTGTAAGTGAGAGCGCGGAACAAGCGATAGAGAGGCGCGATCGGCTTAAGCGTTCGGCTTGTGATGCATCTATCTATATATAGAATTATTCAATTTAATTTCTAAAAGTATGCAATTTTTATCAAAGTTTTCTTATGACGTTATCACGTAAAATTATCGTCCGTAAACCGACTTTGCAGACAACCATAATGCGTATCTAGCATGCAGTTTACGAGATGATCAAAATTGTCTATTTAATGTCACAGGTTAAGTATAGGATATTGTGTCAGCAGCTAACATACCAAAGTACGAAGGTTAACTACTGGAAATATATTTCATTTTCTCTGACCTACATTGTTGAATGTTAGTCTCACTTTACGTGTAGCGTTTTCTGTGTTATGTACGTAACTGCCGTCTAACGCGCCTTTCGGTGCAGACCAAATCACTGGGAAAACATAACGGTTCATTAGCCCGCTAGCGTTGTAGGCTCTGCAAACACCTACTTTATCTTACAGAGTATTTACACTTCGACGCTGCCGGTTCGAAGACGTAAAAACGTACGATGTACCTCTGTGTAATTCTACTTTTACTGGGAGGGTTTAGTGAAGCGGGCAGACACAAAAGATATCTGATTTATCCAGACGGTGGACCGGCGAGGACACAGGTATTCCTTTATTTTTTATAAGTACGAACGTAAATTTGCCTACCGTTGATTTAACTTAAGCAAATGTTTTCTTTGCACAACGGATAGGGCTTAACGAAGCAATGTTTTTTTTGTTCGTGAATTTAAATGCAATTACCTTCTGTCTGCCTTTTGAAGCGTGCTATGAGATTTTGTTTGTTTTTTTTTTTGTTTCGTTTATAAAGGGTACGTTTATAAATTTAGGCATGTATATACGTATGCGCCTGCGTAATTGTGAATTTATAGGGTTACACTTCGTTGGGCGGTAAAAATTTATAAAAATTTACTTTTTGTGATTTAAATATAAAAGTTAGAAATATGTGGTGTTATTGCAAAAAAGTTAAATACTTGGTTTAAAAAGGTTTCGAATTAAATTAATCGAGGCAAGTTCGCGTTATCTTTTTTTGCAAGTCTCGTCTAACGTAACTAAAGCGAGACAAAAGAGCAAGATGGCGAACATTCAGCGACCGCGGTGCATATAATTCGAAACCTTTTTAAAGCAACTATTCATTACGTATTTAACTTTTTTGTAATAATACCGATGCTGTCGCTGACTTTTTTGTAGGCATTATGATGTAGATATAAACTTTTCTCTAAAACTCAATCATATATCTCTCATCGTTAAGGTAACGTTCGTAAGAAACGTTTTCGTTCGATTGTTTTTTCTCCGACTTACTTTGCAAATCCGACATCTACAAGAAAGTCTTTTCATTTTTCGGGTTAATATATAGAGTATGAAACTGACAAATAACGTGGTTTTCTATTGGTAATCGAATTTTCAAAATCGGTTTAGTAGTTTCTGAGATTACCCTCTACAACCTCACAAACTCACAAACTTTACCTCTTTATAATATTAGTATAGGTAACTCACTCCTTTGCGTTCGTAGATTATGTTAATAAAATTAGAGCATTATTTCATATTCAAACGAAAATATCTGATTTAGATCTTGAACAAGAAAGCGCTCTTATATATCCGTATTTGGGTTACAATAATATGTATGTAAATACATTTAGTAAGATTCACGCAATTCTTGTTTTTTTACTGCAACTTCTAAAATGTAGAATGATATATAGACACACACAAATCTGATATATAGAAGTTTTAAATTTTTAGTTATATCGTTTATTAATGAATGTTCCAGTTTATCATCGGTCTCGGTGTACCCGTAGATTTAAAAGAAGCATCAGTAACCGTTGGTACTGTAATAAAGTTCCAGTATGACTTACCAACCAATAGTTCGGAGTATACCAGCAGAATCTATGGCTTTGTTGAAACCGTATCAAGAGATATGGATGGGGATAACACTAATGACGATGGAAACACAAACGCAATCGATATAGATGATTCTCGAAAACTAACTGAAATTGACGATGATGCTGTTACTGAAGAAGCTGATAGATATAATGATACGCTGGTCGATATTAATTTCGATGAGAATAGGCGAAGAAGATCATTAGTTTACACCGAGGGTGGGATGATAGATAGTGGCGATAGAGACATTAATACTGAGTTACCGCTGCAAGAAGCAATAAGAAGGCAGGAGTTGATTGATCGGAATAATATGGAAGAGGAAGAACCGCAACGAATGAATCGATGGGACTTTTATAAAATATTAGAACATATGGTAGAAAGGTAATAAAATATCGATATTGCTTATTTGTTAATTTTTGTAACAGAATGAAAATCTATAAATATTTACACATTAGTATTCGCTGCATTGTAAGTTGATGTATCTAAATAATTCTTAAAACGAATCTATATTAATAAGAATGTAAATCTATTGTCTTTACTTTTTAGATTTTTGTAAAAAAAAAATGTTGCGGGGGTATAGGATGAGATAGAAGTGATAAAATATACTTCAATCAATTTTAGAAATGCCTGTCTGTCTATTTGTCTGAATACGCATCATTGTTAATATACTACGTTCATGATAAAACCTGTTGAAGAAAATCATAAAGCATTTTTTCGAGGAACATTAAGTCTTTGTTTCATTAAAATCGGTTCGGTTTACCATAAGTTATTGTACTTTTGATGACGATGCGACTCGAGTACTAGAGAAAAGTGAATAAGAAATTGGATTTAATATATTTAGATGACTTTATTAATCAATGTTCTTTTATATAAGGTTCCACACAGCTAATGTTAAATAAAATAATAAAGATAAATCTTATATATAAAATTCTCGTGTCACAATCCTGTTCTTTTACATAAGGTTCCACACAGCTAGTGTTAAATAAAATAATAAATATAAATCTTAAATAAATAAATTTTAAAATTATACCTAATAGAAAATGCACAGTAAAACTTATTGAACAACGTTCACATAGAAGTAGTAGCCTAATTGAATTTCAAAATTGAAAAGATTCAAAAGCCCGCTGCTAAAGTTTCCCGTAAAGATCTCCAAAGGAAATTCGCTGCTGGAATATTATATTGGATGCATTGAAAATTCAGGTATGGATACACGGGGCGGCCATGCCTTCTACGGACCATATGCGAGGCCGCGGAGGTGCCTTTCACACACGAGAACGGTTTGCTTGGAGAAATCGGCCATATACTATTCACGTAAGTAGACTTCGGCGGTTGGTAAAAGTCTTTATAAAAGACTCAAGACATGTTTTATGAATTATCCAAGACTTGAAAACTTTATATCGTTTGCCCGACAGTTTCTTAAGTGTATTGTGTTAGACTGCCTTCTTTGAAGAATGAATAATATAATAGTGGATATATTATACAATATTCCTAGATTTTTTTTATTATTAATATAAAATTGTTAATAATTACTTTAGATACAACTTTGAAGTTTGTTTTTTTTTCTAAAAAATTATTTAACTAAAGAGATTTCATAATTTTCATCAGAAAGTAAATTAACGTTGAAGGATACGCCAATAAGCATATGTATATATAGCAAAAGCCACTACGATACGAACAAAACTACGAAAACAGATGGCAATTGTTCTCTTTTTAATTTAAACGAGTGAAATACTTAGTGCCGAAGGTAGTTTATAAAGTGGGGTAGTATTAAATAAGTCCATGTTTTAATAAGAAGTAATTATTTTAATTACATTAAATTATTTTAAAATGCATTCATTCCGATTTAGGTCATTTTGCTTTTATCAATGTATATATTTTCTTTCCGTAACATTGCGACTTTGGTAGGTGGTAGAGCTACGCTGAAGCTATTACTGGTTTCGGCATAATGGGTCGGCTCGCCCGTGGTACTACTACCCGACCCACAGAAACACCGACGTGAAGTAACAGTGCTTGCATTGTTGCGTTTCGTTCGGTCAATGAGAGCGCCCGAGGCCCGGCCCTTCCTCCAAACACAGGCTGGCAAAGTACATTCGACTCTCCTGGTGTTGCAAGTGTCTATGGACCGTGGTGATCACTTAACATAAGGTGATTCAGTTGTTCGTTTGCCTCCTATGATATAAAAAAAAACTCTGTATATTAATCTCCAACAGAAAGTAGGCTAAGTGACACCGAAGTTATAGTTCGTACGACTCGTATGGTAGCGCCAGGATTCAATGGTGGGGGAAAGTGAATATCAGTAAAGTTGTGGGACACATCTTAGTTATAAGTAAATAATCTATACACAAATTACTATGTAAATATCTACAATTATATTGAAATTTATTTTTAAAACCTTTAGACGAGACATATGACTGTCAACAGATTCCCAAAAAATGAAGATTCTAAACAGTTGTTTAAATTATGTTACGTATAATGTGTATACATAGATTAAAAAAGAAATTTCTTTTTAAACAGACCTTCATCGACTAGAGACACAGTGTCACATCACACCGACAATGAATATCATGCTGCAGAGCGTCTCGGCAGGGAGGTTGGAACCAACTGCGAAAGCTTATTCCCGGAGTGCGAAGGCTCTGTACTGGAGACCTTTACTCATATCGGAGAAGAGACATTGCATAAATTCGGATTATTTTAATAACAGTAGTGTAATTTACGAACCTGGCCTATTTTACCAGGCTGCAATAAAATACATTTTCCCGAGTATGTTTTGTATGTACTGAATGTTTTCAGGACCTCAATTAATGTTTTTTTCACATATAAAATATTAAAGTACCATTCCTATGCAAACAATTAACATATATACTAATTGAATTTATCGTTGAGATATCGAATTACCTACATTTCTTTAATATAAATTTAAATAAATTTTGTTTACATAAATAATTTCATATTAATAATTTTGTATAATATAAATTTTGTAACTGAACCGAATTACAATATCTTCTTGGAATATAAAAGCTATAAATAAATATTTTATGATTTTCATGCAGCTAAGGTCAAAGTATAAAGTATAAGGTCAAAGTATATTTTAGAAATATAACAAAAGGTATTTTAAATGTAAAAGATATTTTTGTATGTCGATCGCATGTCTTGACAAACAGAAGTATTTTCATAAAAAATGTACTTATGTTTTGTGTTATAGTGAATTTAATTAAAAGAAAGAAAAATTTAAAAGCTTTTTATTGAAAAGTATATACATTTACGGTGTTATTATAAAAAAGTTAAATACGTATGGAACCCTGGCTTTAAAAAGGTCTCGTATTAAATGCACCGCGGTCGTTACTGAATGTCTGTAGGTGTATCAGTTCAGGACAGCTGAATCTATTTGACTAGTTATTTTTTACTGTACTCAAAATCAAAGAATGAAAATACTCTTTACCCAATTTAGGTCCTGAGAAGACGCCTATGAACGTCAAAACTACCACCGGTTCGGAAAACAACCCAGACATCGAGAAGAACCGGCAAGAAACTCGATCTGGTTTATCTTTTCATAATATATAACATATTTTTTTATTATTACAACATAGTTATAACACCGTCGTAAAGGTTTAAGAAATCTATATAAATAAAAATCAATTACTGAATTTACACACCTACACACCTACATCAGTTCAGGACAGCTGAATCTATTTGACTAGTTATATTTTACGGTACTCAAAATCAAAAAATGAAAATAAATTGAATAAAGAGTATTCAATTTAGGCCCTGAAAAGGCACTTATGAACGTCAAAACTACCACCGGGCGGAAAACAACCCAGACATCGAGAAGAACCGGCAAGAAACTCGATCTGGTTTATCTTTTCATAATATATAACATATTTTTTTATTATTACAACATAATAGACATATAAACCTACATTCGTTTTTGGTGGATACACAAAGAGAGGCGTCACTTCCAGACTTCGCCATCGTTCACATTTTGATCCACTCTGTAATAGCCTTTATGTATTAAGATCCGCTTGACATAACATCTGGTAAATTGGTAATGTGTTTTGGGACTTTGTTATAAAATCTAACACTATTACCTAAAAAATTGGTACTGGTATTAGTGAGCCTGAAACATGAAGTGACCAGATTGTTTCTAGTATTTACATTATTTCGGTCTTTTACTATATCCAGATTATCTAATTTTTTGCGTGCTGTCAGTTTTGTAGTACTGTAGTAGTGTTATGTATGTAATAATAAAGCATTGTACAGTAACCTGTTTATTTTAATATTTCCAACTTCCAACATATCAATGCAAACGTAAATAACTATCAGCGAAAGACTTTTCAGAATTGTTTCAATCGTTCTGGTAGTAGTAACTAATGTCCAAGGTCTTGCTCTCGTGAAAATTGATTTTGTTATTTTATGGGATCTATGTTTTCTATGTATTAAAATTGGGCTATATACATATATTTTAATTTTGTTTTTAATATTTTACCCCTATGACTCTTTTACCAATTTAATGTTACCTCTGTGAACCTCAGTTACTAGTAATTACATTTAGTTTTATTTAATAATCCGAAAAATCCTCTATCTGCCAGTATCAGTTTCATCAAAATCGGTTTGGCCTGTTCGGAGATTAATCCGCACAGATAACAGACAATTTTATTTGTATATGTAGATTCATCATATTACACAAAGTGGGAGGTTTTTGTCCGAAGATCTAATAAATAAATCGGATAAAAAATTATGTAAATATTTACAAGTGATTGTGTTCCTTTTTTATTAAAGTATAAAGTTGTATTAAATATAATTGTAAAAAGTTGACAATCATAGTAATGTGGGTACGTTTTATAAAATTATGATCTTGAAATTATTTTGTAGGTCACAGCACAGTATATAATTATATGTAATTCTACGTTGTAAGTTCTATTTTTTTAAATAAATATTTATATGTCACTGCTCTGTGACGTGGTTAGTTGCATCGTGAAGTTTCGTAAATATGTCTATTAAAGATAACGAGCATTTGTGATAAATTTTCGTGCAGTTCTGCGACTTCTGTCCTCGGGTATGCGCTTGTATGTATGGCTGTGCTTCAGATTTCTGAGACGCTTCCTTCAAGATATCATTCGTTGGGCTGAAAATGGATTAATTTCAGCTTTAATTTATGATTGATAAGGTTTATTATCTGTTGGTTTCAAAAGATATATCAAACGGGAGACAACAGAGTTTTGACTTGTACCTAAATCATGATTAACAAATCTTTGGACCCTATTATATAATGTTCATG
Organism: Antheraea pernyi; assembly: GCA_015888305.1. NCBI lineage: Eukaryota > Metazoa > Arthropoda > Insecta > Lepidoptera > Saturniidae > Antheraea > Antheraea pernyi. The sequence continues at coordinate 19,425 of MU162293.1, forward strand.
TTAAGTGACTTGTATCAAATTGCGATCACCTCGCTCTCCTATTATATTGCTTAATTCTGAATTTGAACTAAAACAACAACACTGAAAAAAATGTGCAGTTGTGGGGACATACCCATAAGTGGTTGACAAACTTTCAAAAGTGGGTATTGGGAAACCGCAATACCATCATGCTACGGTTTTATAACGAAATTTTTTACCTAACGTTACATCTCATTGCAGCATTCGAACATAACTAGATCCTTTAGGTTTCAGTACATGCTACCATTGCACCATCATCAGTTTACAGAGTATACTGGTCAATTACAAATTTAATGTAAGAGCGAATCTATAGGATAATTTAAATGAAAAGGCTAGAAGAAGTCCTACCAAAATGCGTTAATGTCACTACGATAGTTTCTTTTACCAAAAGCTGGCGTCCCATTGCAGGATTCGAGCCTAAGTTTAGTGACTCAGTATCCGAAAACATAAACCAAAATATCTAAATTTCATCATTCCAGTATATTTCGGTCAATGTTCCCGATTCTAATTCAATTTCAGACTGGTTATTCAAGTGAACTGTTTAGTACGTTTCTTGTTTAACTTTGTAATATTGTTATGTCGTGAGGTGTAAAACAAAAGTGCATCGTCGTTTGATTGTTTATGCCCAATGTTTACGTTTGTCTGTATGGAATGTTTGTCTGTATTTATAGTGGTTCTGACTAAACGTCTTTTGCATATGAAGGGGGATTGGTCTTTAATATTATAAATGAACCTACAGTATACCTGAACAAAATGTAGATTTCTATGGGTCGCATATTTGATGCCCTTCGTATGTGAGTTCTATTAATCCGAATAGATTGGAGTAACTATACCTGATCTAACCTGAAAACCTGGCCTATGACTGTAAGATGTCCTTAGGCTAGAGTTACCACTTGACATTGTGGAGTGAATTTCTCACTAGTGCTCTAATTCTTGAAAAGATTTTTGGATGCCAAAAAGTTTCTATGTTCGAAATGATTATATATTAGTGGTATTAAATAGTGAAATTGAATATTAAAGGAATCCTGCTATAGACTAAGCGATCATGTCTGATCTGATAGCATGTCCGGATACCACATCAATCGACGTACAATCGAATTCTTGCAACTAAGCCGGCGCTTTTGGGGAAGAAAAACATCTTGGTGGAACTATAGTATGGTAATAGGACTTGTTCTAAGCCCGCCTGAAAATCTATGCTCAAGCACCTATTGAAGTGTTGCGACAGCTACACTAAGGAGCCGGTCCCTCTTTACATTTAGCGTATTTATCATTCTAGACCACATCGTTATTTAATATCAGATGAGATTATGGTCAAACGCTAAAACCAATAAAGCATATTTAAAAAAACCTTATAACCGCCTGAACTTAACTAAAGAAGATATACATAGCAAGATGATAGAACATTTTCCAGCTATCGGCCAGTTAGTATAGGGTCTCACTGTTTAAAACCAACGTATTTATGGAACTGTTGAACATTTGCTTCTGCACTGACCTAGATTTGATTCGAAGAGATTAGTAAACTTTGCCAAAACTTTCAAGTCTTCGACCTTTTGAACAAGGAAGCAAATATTACAAGGAATATTTTACATTATCATATGATGCACTAACAAGAGTGGAGGTGAGTTATATCGAATTGCAGTCATCTCTCTCTTGATACGTAGTACATTTGCAATGTATTCGTGTGCAAAAAGACACAAAAAAAATGAAAATCATTAAATATATTCTGGCAACTAAAGAATCAAACTAATCTCAATTCTGCTTCTAGGAAGTTTCCATCTTTCACTCTATCATCGTTGAGCCATAATATAAAAAAAAATAACTTACTTTAATACAAAACTCGCGAGTTCATGAAGAAGATCCTCTTCATCATTAGAGTGTAAGGGCTCGGCACCAAGCTGGCAGAGAGTTCGCAAAACACAGGATCTCCCGTGATAGCCAAAACTGGAAATGATTTAAAACTGGTTTGAGAAATGTCCATGAACAATCGAATAAATAAGATTAACCTAAAGGCTTAGGTTTTATTGGTATTTGGAAAAGTGGAGATACGTCTTAGCAACCAAATCGATATAAATCTGGTATCTAAATAATATTGTATCACCGCATTTATTATTAATATTATAATTTCCTAAAAGGTGTTCCTTGTATACATTGTTAAAGTAATTTAAACATTTGTAACTTATAATATAATGATCCTGACATATCATAGGAAATAAAATTCTCAAGTCTAAAAATAAGACCAAAACTGTCTGGCATATAATAAATAAAGAATTAGGAAAAAACAAAATATATGATAACTCATTTAATCTAAGTGTCGACGGAGTACGTATTTCAAACAGTTCAGAGGTAGCAACTGTTTTCCAAGATTACTTCACTAATATACCTTCACAAATAACAAAGCATATAACATCATCAGCAGAGGGTGCTGCCGCTCTTTTAAAAAATATAAGTGCACCTACAGATTCAAAATTTAACTTCTCATTTATTAGTGCAGGTGAAATAATAAGGGCTTTCAAACAATTAAATTTAAAAAACACCGAAGACATATGGGGAATGTCAGTAATAGTAATACAGTCCTTAATTGTCACTATTTCACCACATTTGGCTAATATATTTAATCAGTGTATAGCAAAAGGAACCTTCCCTAATTTAATGAAAATAAGCAAAGTGGTTCCTTTGTTTAAATCAGGCTGCAGAAGTAATCTTGGAAATTATAGACCTATTTCTGTATTACCGTCGATTAGTAAAATTTTTGAAAAGATTATGCTCAGACAATTGGTAGAATATTTTAGAATGCAAAAGTTTCTGGATGGTCGACAGTTTGGGTTCACCAAATCGAAATCTAACGCTGGTGCAATGCTCATAAACCATATATTGGGAGCCTGGGAGGATTCGCAGGATGCAATTGGTGTGTTCTGCGATCTATCTAAGGCCTTTGATTGCGTTGACCATAGTACGCTTATTCTTAAATTGAAACACTATGGTGTTTGTGAATCTTCTCTCGACCTTCTAGTCTCTTATTTACAAGATCGTTGTCAGAAAGTTAGCATACATGGGGTAACATCTGCGGGATCTTTTGCGCGAATTGGTGTCCCTCAGGGCTCTATTTTAGGGCCGTTTTTGTTTTTAATATATATAAATGATCTGCCGCTAATGGTTAATAACTGTGCTGACATGGTGCTTTTTGCAGATGATACTTCACTTATATTTAAAGTTAAACGGATAGATTCAGAGGTTGGGCATCTGAATAATACATTAAATGAAATTTGTCATTGGTTTGCGTTAAATAACTTATTGTTAAATACAGATAAAACGAAATGTATGAGATTCACCTTACCAAATGTTAGACAGGTTAATAGTAGAATCAAGATCGAAGGGAATTTGGTAGGGTTAGTTGACAGTGCTGTATTCCTGGGAATCACACTAGATTCTAAATTACAATGGGGCCCTCATATTAAAAAATTAGCTAACAGATTAAGTTCGGCTGCATACGCAATACGTAAAATTCGCCAGCTTACAGATATTGCCACTGCTAGGTTAGTCTACTTCGCTTACTTCCATAGCCTAATGTCTTATGGTATTCTGCTGTGGGGGACGGCTGCTGAGGTAGACACCATATTTTTATTACAAAAACGGGCAGTTCGAGCAATATATAATATGGGACCTCGCGAATCATTAAAAACGAAGTTCCAGGAATTCGGTATCTTAACTCTACCCTCCCAATACATTCTTGATAATTTAATGTATGTCCGTAAAAACTTTGAAAATCTGCATTTTGTAAAAGACCGGCATGATCTAAATACTAGAAACTGTGACAAACTGGTCGTCCCATGTTTCAGACTTAGCAAAACCAGTAATAGTTTCTTAGGTAATAGTGTTAGGTTTTACAATAAAGTCCCAAAACATATTACCGATTTGCCGGACTGTAAATTTAAGCACCATGTCAAGCGGGTTTTAGTGTCGAAAGGCTACTATAGAGTGGATCAATACGTGAACGATGGTGACGTCTGGAATTGACTCCTCTCTGTGCATCCACTAAAAACGGTATTGTAACGTATAATGTATTTGAAATATATATATATATATGTTAAAAAGATGTACCCAATCGAGTTTCTTGCCGGTTCTTCTCGGTGACTGGGTTGTTTTCCGAACCGGTGGTAGTTTTGACGTTCATAAGCGCCTTATTAGGGCCTAAACTGAATAAAGTATTTTTGATTTGATTTGAATAATGTAAAATATTAGAAACGGCTAAAATTGAATTTAGCTTATTTTGAAATTTTACGACTCATAATATGTTCCTTTATTCGTTTACATTATATTGTTTTACGTGCCATTAATTAATATATAGGGTATAAAATTGTATCGATTATTGTTCTAGAACATTCGACGATCTTTCAATTTGTATGTTTATTTATAAAAAATATATGATGTATAAATAAATATATTTAATCGATTTTATATTTTTATCGATTACTATTCTAGAACGTTCTAAGACTTCGAAGCTTGTATGGTTATTAATAAAATAGGTATTTATTAATCGTTTCAAATTTTTTAAATGAAATATGTATAGGAAGTTTAAAAATAGGAGAAAAATATAATATTTTTTTAGAAAACTGCACAGAACAAAATGTTAGCAGACCTACTAGAGAAGAAATCGAACCCCCCGGTCCAAGTGGTACAGATGGCGTCACAGTTAAACGCCCCAACGATACAGATAACAGAAACCGGTCAGATAGTCCAGGTGAAGTCTGAACCCTCCCAGGTCATACAGATCTCGGACACGGGGCTCGTGACCCAGGGCAGCCAGTACTACCAGATAAAGAACGAACAGGGCCAACTGATCCAGATAAAGAACGAACAGGGTCAGATCATTCATTTGAAGAGCGATCAGCTACAGGCCGCGATGATACAGTATAAGAACGATCAGGGTCAAATCGTTCAGATCAAGAACGATCAGGGTCAAATCGTTCAGATCAAGAACGATCAGGGTCAAATCGTTCAGATCAAGAACGATCAGGGTCAAATCGTTCAGATCAAGAACGATCAGGGTCAAATCGTTCAGATCAAGAACGATCAGGGTCAAATCGTTCAGATCAAGAACGATCAGGGTCAAATCGTTCCCGGGATGATGATAAAGAGTGATAAAGATCAGATGGTCGATACGGTGATAACTGATCACTCGTACACTGAGCCGCCGAATAAGAAGATGAAAGTCGAGGACAAACGAGAGGTTTGCTATTTAAATTAAAATAATTAATAAAGAAATACATTTAGTAAATACACCATTTCCGATACACACACAAAATTTCGACATTAAAAAAAACTTAACTCGCAAACGGTCAGTTAAAGTTTTTGTTTTGGCTGAAAAGTATAATAACAAATATATATTTTTAAAACGAGATATTTAATTGTCACGTTTTTGGTATAAATACTTTGTTAATGTGAGTCCAAAATAGCGCTATGTTATTTAAGATGATTTGCCTTGTTTAGGTAAGTTATCAAGAGATGGCGCTGCGCCTTGTTTTTGATGTTGTTTTATTTCACGATGGTAGTATTTTATGTAGTTAATTATTATTGGCATGCCATTATATTTAGCGTAATGTCGATTTAGTGTCTGCAAGGCGATTGTTTTGAACGATAAATAGGCTTTTTTTGGTTTTATTTTGATATACAGTATATTTGTATTTATCTCTTTTTCTCTCTCTCCCTCACTATTGACACAAAAAAGAGACCGAAAATTGCAGTGTGAGCTAGTCGACCAGTCGATAACTTCTTTTTGTTTTTTTTTTTTACTGAAAAATTTATCAAATTAACGCAATTTGCCAGAGCGCATCACCTCAAGAGATTGTATCGAAAACTGCAGCTAACTTGTATGCAGCTCTCGCCGCCTCTGCATTAGAAGATGAGGAGGATTTGGTATGTCGTGGCCATGATATATCATCAGATATAATATAAATTTTTTCGCACTAACATGTATATAGTCATTATTGCTTAAAAAAGCTATTATTAAAAAAAAACGTTAACAAAGTTCCCATGGTTATAGTGGAGGGGGTTTTTGTTTATCTTTTTATTTATATAATTTTATATGTATATATATTTAATTTTTTTTTATAGTATAATATATCGATTGCGCCAAAACTTGATAAACCTTACTTAAGCAGAAATAATTTTGCATGGCAAATACACAATACAAATACACTTAAATGAAGCAATTTTAAAGATTTCGTATTCAAATATTGAGGTTAGAATGTTCAGTAATGGTTGTTGACGATTGCCATTAAAAAAAAGCGCGTGCAACTCAGCACACGTTACGCAAATGACACTTCTTTGGCGGTATATAAATAATAAAAAAATTAATGAATAAAATAGTGTTTTTTAAATATTCTATGTCTTATTCTGTCACGTGTATCTGTCTCTCTCGGTTTGTCGCATGTTTCTTTCTTTTCTCTCTATTTTCTGTCCTTTCTTACGTCGGAAACGTTGCATATAAAACGCTCTATAAATATTATAACTCTGAATGCGAAGAAGTCTCACTTCAAGAATTCAAATATTATGTCATTTATAGGAAAATATTTCTATATCACAAGTTACTACATCACTATATATCTGAGTCAGTTAACACGTAGTTGTTTCATTTAAAGTGCTTAATAACACTACTAATTATAATATAAATTAAAACGCTGCTCATTGCTGATATATTAAGGCTTTTACACATTATCTGTAAGGGCATTTTTGTAACGCTTTTTGATTTCAACCTCAAAGGAATTCAACTTGAAAGGTAAATCTACTTTAAATTAATCGATATTTAACGAGATACTATCGACTGTTGTGATATTTTAGAGGTATTACCATATCGACATGGTTGAAAGTACAACACTTTCCATGAAAATCTAGCCATAAATCGAAATTTCACAATTGAAAATACTATACGTTTACAGCCATTTTATAGATGACACGTTTGTTGTTGGATAAACATATTAGTATCCCGGTGGCTCGTGGGCGGTGTCACATGACTACAATGGTTTAGAAAATAAGCCTAAGTTCACACTACGCCATTGACCCAGCCCGGTCTTAACAGCTTCACCGGACTACAATAGCAATTGGATATTTGACGTATTTTTTTAATTAAAATTATGCAGTACAGCTTTCTGAAGAACGTTAAAGAATGTTTTTTAGCGATTAGCGATATGTCAGTTTGTTCAGTTATGTGTATTAGATTTATACATATACATGTGATTGAAGTGTATATTATTTGCCCAGGCTGATCTCTAAGACGCCTGAATCGATTTTGATGAAAGTTTTAGTAGCGCATATTTTTTTACTATTATCTAGGATATATACTGTTATACTTTTTCATATGGGCTAAGTGGTGATGTAAAACTAACATACATATGCAAAAACCGATAAGATATTATAGTGGACGTTTCTTTGCACTTCCGTCTGGAATTGATTGGCTGCTATCACGTCACACTACAACAAAAAAAAGTTTCGATTTTATTTGTGCGAGGTATACCTGAAAAAGCTAAATCTGTAAGTAGTAATGGATAGAGTGAAATATTAACAA
>MU162295.1:11652-27407 GCA_015888305.1 Antheraea pernyi
TGATGCGTGTTCGACCAAACAGACAGTCAGACAGATATTTCTAAAAATGATTGAAATGTATTTTATTACCTATTCCAAGACACCTGCAACAATTTTTTGCACAAAAATTATAAAAGTACAGAAATGTTAGATTTAAATTCTTGTTAGATGTATAATAGATAGAAGATTGATAAAAATAATTATATTCCAATTTCACACCTATAATCTTCTAGGACTACTTTAAGTGTATAACATAAAAACTGTTTGATGCGTGTTCGACCAAACAGACAGTCAGACAGATATTTCTAAAAATGATTGAAATGTATTTTATTACCTATTCCAAGACACCTGCAACAATTTTTTGCAAAAAAATTATAAAAGTACAGAAATGTTAGATTTAAATTCTTGTTAGATGTATAATAGATAGAAGATTGATAAAAATAATTATATTCCAATTTCACACCTATAATCTTCTAAGGACTACTTTAAGTGTATAACATAAAAACTGTTTGATGCGTGTTCGACCAAACAGACAGTCAGACAGATATTTCTAAAAATGATTGAAATGTATTTTATTACCTATTCCAAGACACCTGCAACAATTTTTTGCAAAAAAATTATAAAAGTACAGAAATGTTAGATTTAAATTCTTGTTAGATGTATAATAGATAGAAGATTGATAAAAATAATTATATTCCAATTTCACACCTATAATCTTCTAAGGACTACTTTAAGTGTATAACATAAAAACTGTTTGATGCGTGTTCGACCAAACAGACAGTCAGACAGATATTTCTAAAAATGATTGAAATGTATTTTAAAAGGTTAATGTTTCTATATTTAATTCTCTGAAAAGACACATTGTTAGTTATTGGTTTTGGACGAGTTTACTTACATCACTTTATTTATTACAGTAAGAGCCTCTGTTATTGGTTTTGTTATGCGATCAGGCGTAGATTTTTATGTTTCGAAGAGGGTCCGATCTATTTAATTATTATTGTAGATATACAACAAAGATAATTGTCATATGACCTTTGATTGAACGCTTTGAATGTTTGATTGAAAGGTAACTTAATGATTATAAAACGCAACTTGGTTCCCGATTGCTTTTGTTTCTGTGTCTGGCTATTGGAAGATTCCTAACTTACTGGGTGGTGAGACTAGGGGTTGTTGCCTTTGATAAAAATTCATATAAAACAAATCTTGACTTGCTATGGCTAATTAGGATCAACAATATAGTATAAGATACATAAAGATATTTGTTGTGATATATAGAAATTAGCATGATAACTATGACAGTCTTATTCGTCTCTACATGGCCGCTGTAGTTATTAAATTATATTTACCATCTAGTGTACTATTATCATTTTATTGTAGGCTTGAAACATTTCCTGTATCATAACCTCAAGTGACGAGAAAACATATACATGTCATATGATCATATATATTAAAACGTGAAGCCTAAACTTTGTTCCTTTTTAACAAAATTGGGCGAACGGATGAACGTGAAATTTGGCATAGTTAAAGTTTATATGGAGGAGAAGTGCAGAAAGCTTTTTTTTTATATAAAATGCATTAGAAGTACATTAAATTAATTAAAATATTCATTACTCACACTACTGCTTCAATTTTACACAACTTATACACACATGTAAATAAAAAAAACATTTTGACATCTGTCAATAAAGGACTTCAAAAAAGGTTGTGAAGGAGGTTGCTATGCTCGACTGTATGTATTATTTTACTCTTACGTTCCAATTACCCTTTTTCATTCTACATTCAACATTGATATTAACCCTAATAAAATTCAAACTTAAAAAAATCAATAAACTATGGTCGAATGTCGACCGCTGGGCTCCCACTAGTAATTATAAATTTGTATCACTGACATTATTCATATAGTATTAAAAGGCATTTTCTCATATGAAGTCATGAATCTACATAACTGCTAGTTTCTATGTGACAACATGAATCCAAAGTGTGTATTAATTATGATTTACAGAAGTGATATGTTTGTTATGTGTTAAATTGAGATGCTACTTATGCTGTGTTCGCGATACTTTTGATATATATAATACGTTCTTATTATGTTTGCAGGAGACAAGAAGGAAAAAAAATGTAATCCGTGGCAACAATTGGCACTTATAGTAGCTGGAAATGATTTTGGGGTATAAGGGCTGTCGAATAACATCGTAAGACAATAACACCCAAGCCAATCTCACCTGCACGTGATGCACCCTGCTGAATAACGAACGAGGCAATGGCGAAAGCGGGGTGGTAGGGTTTTACAGCCTGACTGGGTCGCAATCACCATGTATATGGCGAAAAAGCCCGTCATTCGCTTCGCGTTTCGAGATCAGCCTGTGCATATCCAGCTTTTCATAGGCCGGCTAGACAGCGGCGACCGGCAATGTATAGTGTGCCACTCGGTGGTCGCTATTATTTTTGGATTGTACTGTGCTTGCCATCATTTATAGTGCAGTCATTTTGCCGTGCTATAATTTAAAAAAAATACAGCTACGGTGTGACAAAAATAATAGCAGTTTTGTAAGAATAATCAGCGTGGTTATGTCTGAATATAAATAGTATTTTATTGTAATTAGTAGTTGTTGTTTGTTTTTAACTGAAATGATTTCGTTCTTAATATTTCAGAGGTAACTCTCCTCAAACTATAGATTATCTATAGATATATAGATTATTATCTCGAACATATAAAACGAGTTTCAAGAACTTTATCTGACCAGCATACCGAGATTAAGGAAAGGAACCACTAAACGGCCTTCTGAGGATTACTTTAACTACCGATGTACCAAGATACAGTTATAAATATAGTTAGGTGGAGTTGCTTCACTAGCTTTTATTCCTTGCAGTGATTTTGTATCAAATACAATATGTAAATTTGATTGTAGTTGGTTTTGCGTTTTGTATTCCTATTAAGAATTCTTTGCCCTATTAGACCCCAGACTGTCTGTCTGGGATGCATTACGAATAGTACAAAATGAAAATTCTTTTGTATTTATCACAATATATTATAAAAAAAGCCACGTCTGTTTGTTCACGATAAACTCAAAAACTCCTGAACGGATTTTTATGCTGTTTCACCAGTAGGTATATAATTTGTCAAGGTTTTTTTATTATTATCAGGGTGGGACAACTTCCGCCGGGCCCGCAAGTTATAGTATAAATTTAACCCATTATCATTTAAGTTGGCAAACCTAAATGTTTTTATGGGAATGGAATTTATGATATCTCTTATACAACAACTCGCCACCAGATGACGCTACAGTTCGGCAAAATAACTATTTATTACAACAGATAAAACATCAACAAAGCAAACATTCAAATTATTTAGTTTTTTTTTACTTTACTTTTGGCAACCAATCTTTTAGATTATTACTGCCATTGTTGAGTAGTTAACATTATTACAAGTTCTTCTTCCATTCCATTTTTGGCAACCAGTCTTCTAGTAGACTATTACTGCCATTGTCAAGTGAGTATCGATACTACAAGTTTCTTGATATAATTTCAATGAACTAACAAGATGGTGGCCATCTTGTTAAAAGTTTCCATGGAGTTTTTGTGGCATCTCAGAATTCATGGTCCGTGGTATTATTTTCCATTCACTTCATTTATGCACAATAAACAAACGATATTACATAAAACACCACCCATTTTACACAATATAGAGTCAAGTAACACAAGATTATGAATAAAACATAAAATCCACTACATGACAGACCAAAAATCCCGCCAAAAACTTCAAATTATTTGGTTATGAATACTTCCTATTTCACAGTGAACTAATATAAATCTCATATTTTGATAGCTGAATTAGAACAAATTGTTGAACGGTCAATGCGGGTAAATCTCGTATATTTAATGCGACTGAACACCCACTTTTATTATAGGGAAATTTCATCTTGCGACCTTTACGTGAGGGGAAACGCGATCATTTTGGGCAATATCTATTTTATTTTAAGTTCCGTAGCCTTGTTACAGAGGTAACTTCGTTACCACAATTTAGTTTCTTAAAATAGTTTTAGTATGGACATTTAACTGAAATAGTATATATTATAATAGTATGATATAGAATAGTATATAGACTTTTCTGTACAAACATAATCTACTTACGACATTCGGACTTTGTCGACTGTTCTATTCTTTACGTCAGTCTCTTATAAATGGTATCATTTAGTATTATTTATTTAATACATTTTCACATTGTCATTATCACCTAATTCTCGTTTCTTTGAAATGTATTCAAATAGAATAAAATAAAAAAAAATTTGTTCAATTTAGGCCCTAATAAGGCGTTTATGAACGTCAAAACTACCACCGTTTCGTAAAACAACCCATTCATCGAGAAGAAGCGGCGAGAAACTCGTTCGGGTACATCTTTTTAACATATACTATATATATTTCGAATACATTATAGGTTACAATACCGTTTTTAGTGGATGCACAGAGAGGAGTCAATTCCAGGCATCACCATCGTTCATATATTGCTCCACTCTATAATAGCCTTTCGACCTTTTCCTAAAACCCGCTTGACATGGCGCTTAAATTTACAATCCGGCAAATCGGTAATATGTTTTGAGACTTTATTGTAAAACCTAACACTGTGTATTGTATTGTGTATATATCCACGTATTATGAGTTGACGCATATAATAGTTTTTTTTCTTTTTATATATGCAATAAATAAAAAAATGGTACAATTTAGTGTAAGAATATTACCTAACTATCCAATTATATTAAATATACAATATCATGCATCGCTCACTCTGCTCCACGACGTGCCAAATTAAATATCGAGTACCATAGTTATCCCGTTTGATATACTATTTAGTTAATTTACCTGTTTATCTTTTTTTATCGTTGGGTAATGTTGTATTTTTGTAATTTTTCATTGACCATTGATACAATTTTCTAATATGTCATCTATTGTCGTTAAGTGAAAATGTATTTTCAGTATTTAGGAACCCTAAAATCGAAAATTCCCAAGTTCAGTTGAATGGTTAGTAAGCTCTCGAGCTGTTAGTAAAATTGATGCGGTTTGATATGTCCGTTATCATTAATGCAATGATTTTATTGAGAGCTTTTCTCAGTTGAGATAAAAGGTTAGGGGTTATTCAATGTCGCACTACGGCCTTTTATTAGATCTACAGATTAGCCGGCTAGACATATTGAGAATGTAATATTACTGTTTTATATTTATGATTGCGTATGAATACTTTTAGTAATAATGTATTGTATGTATGTAATAGTGTTCAATAAATCTATATAAATCAAGTTATAGGGGTCTGCCGATTTGCGTGCATAACACAAAACCTACTGACCTGATCTAAACTTTTTTAGTTTCAATTCTTAAAGTTCTCGTGCTTATTTAAAAAATATCATAGTAGTTTCATTAAATATAAAATTATTAAAGTTTTAAAAAATTACGACTTGTACAAGATTTATACGTTCAGCGACGTGAATTTTTTCGCTGTTCAGTAGTGAGGCAAAAGGTGTTGTGGTTATGTTTTTTTCTTTTATACATAATATGACCTGTTAATATAATAAACGACACAGACGAACTAACGGTATCAGTTAGTTTGAAATAAATCTGGTATTACTATGAATTTTATTATTTGTTTGTTGTAGGACACGATTAGTAGCAAATATCAAGAACACTTGGAGTATACACCGTGACTGTTTAAAGAGTGTCAACCTTCAATCGTGTAATAGTTCATGGTCATATTTAACATATGACATAATAATATCAAAACAAATTCTAATAAACAACAAAGAGAACTTAAGTTAAAGTTTTTGGGTATAACAATACAACATGGTAACTGTATTTGTATAACAGTTTATTGTTATCGATAACAGTGATAATTACGCGGAGCGAGTCACGAGGTACGGGTGCCGCGTGCCGTGCTAACCGTCTCGTAGCTCAAAGGGACTGACTGGTCGCGCCGTATCTGCGCGGGCGTTTTCCATTGTGCGCCCCCGCCTCTTCGTCCCGTGGTAAGGACCGAGTTCGCAAAACAATATAATGTTATGCCACACCACCCCTTTCTAGAGACTACGGGCTATAATAGTCGGGGAAATGACCTGCACGATCAGAACGTATCGTTCTGACACTATTTCCCCTGCCTTCGGATAACTTAATGCGGGATGTTGATTTTGTGTGTTCTAAGACAAAGTATGGGTACAAATTTAAATAAACCTAGGTTGAATGACCAGTGATAAAACCTGGAAGCGGCGTCCCGGAGTTTATAATCTTCGATAATAAAACGGACAATAAACCCTTTTGTTTGTTCAAACTTCGAAGAATTATCCTTTGTTAATTAGTTGGCTTGACTTTCACTTCACTTTTACTTATTAACGGTCATTGACACTGTGCTTTAACATAGCCAGGCAGAGGATTGACTATAATTTTTGTATTTTCTATATAATTAGGTCAAATATTAAGCACCTATTTTTTTAATTGATTTATGACGAATATCAAGTACGAGTATCCTGTAAAAATATTGCTAACGAGTAACCAGTCACCCAGTATAGGAATTAAGTATGTGGTAAGTATCTGTAAAATACCATCTGTGAGTATGTTCGTGCACACGGTAATTGCACTCGTCATTTTAATGCTTTAGACTCGCTTTTGGTTTATCACCTAGAATTGTAGCTAAAGCTCATTAGAGTTACCGAAACTTATATTAAAATAATACTGTTCTAATGGTTTTCTTTAATACATAACAGTATAATAACTAACTTACACTGTGGTATATAAAACCTATTTGCCGGTTGATAATATTTTCGATTATTTTTACTGACTATTCAATTTTTTTCAAATTCAATCCTACAAAGTATTAAAAAAACGAATGTACCTATATAGCTTATATTTTGAACTAAAAAATTAATTCATATTTTGCGAATTAATTGTAGAACTTATTATGATTGCGTCCGTCACGTCGTTGCCAACATTTTGTGGTTTGGAAGTCTCATTTAGAATTATTGTAGCCATAATTGCTTTTATAATAGTAACTCTTTCAGTTTAGTATGAAATAAATAAAATTTTACTAAGTTAATTTCCTTAAATAAATTGACGAACACATGTCCACCGCAGATTTCAAAACTTCAACGTTTTTTCACGAAATGATTCACAATATAATTTCCTTTTACTGTTGTACCTACTAATGAAAAATGTTAAGGTTTATCCATTTTCTATTTAATGTTGTATTAAGAATGTAAATTACAATTATTTAAAATTGATTATTCTATTTTATTTTCTCTGTTTCATTATTTTAATATCATAATATCTAATACTTTTTATGATAGTGTTAGTCGATATAGTGTTTGAACTTGAACATGGATCTATTGAATGTTTAAAACTAGGTGCCTTGCATTTATAGCATGACAAAGTAGTGAAATAGAATGTAGGATGAACTGAACGTCAATCTGTCAATATTTTTAAGATCTTCCTGCTGTCTTCTACCACATTAACTCACTTTCTATATGAAGTTACTTTAACTGAATTATTTTATTTTCCAGTAACGATTTTTCATACATTTTCTGCCATATATGTCCTGGCAGTTACATATATTGCAAATATACAGCCAAATAGGTGCAGCTACTCTGAAGTAATGCGCTTAGATACGTTTGGCGATTGATTTTTATTTGTAAAGATCAATCAATGGTGTTTAACTTTTTTTTAAACGGGCCACAAACACGTTTTAGTCATGGTGTCATGGGCCGCAAACTACAAATATTATTTATGGGTATTAAATTTAAAAAAAACGTAATTTCAAGTTAACAACGTATTAATGTAGTGAAAAATTGTTGTTCAATAAAACAAGCTTGGTATAACCCTTATATTATAAGGATCGCGTTACGGTCGGGTTATCTTTATCTTAATTTACTCAGCGTGCTCATAGTTTTTCTGATGGTCACGAAATTCAAAATAATTGAAAAAAAAAGAATAATCGGGTGGGCCAATTACAAAGACCTGGCGGGCCGCAGGTTGAGTATAACTGGTATAGATAAATGTAGCACCTTATGACACATGGTAAACCGTCATAATATTTATATCCACATTTGGAATTAAACGAGAAACTTCTTTGAAGTAACGTAAGGCTGTTCTATTTCTGATGTTCTCTTTATAATAGTAATAGTGCTATTATCCCTCTGTGATCGAAGTCAATTTTGATATCTATTAAGCATATCTATTAATTTCATACACACCACCTCAATGGGTGGAGGTCATCTAAGGTGAGGTTCTCAAGGTCATATCTGCCTCGACATTTGACCCTGTAGAATCGACTCCCAGCGGCGATGTTTCCAAACCGTTAAGAAACGTACGTACGTACGTAAAAGACCGTACGCTTCTTTAAAAGGCCGGCAACGCACTTGCGACTCCCCTAATGTTGCTATTGTCTATGGACGACGGTGATCATTTACCATCAGGTGACCCACCCGTTCGTTTGCCCCCTATAATATAAAAAAAACCTTGCGAAGTCTCTAAATATAAAATTTAATGTCTGGCTTCAATGAATCAGTGAGTGAATTCGTCTGGAATAGCTTTTATACTACGTTAGACTGGAATGGAAAGTTTATAAATCTATCAGTTCATAGTTTTCGAGTATTGGTACTCCAGCAATATATTAGGTCGTGATATGGCAGACATCAAAGGCTTCGTTACGACGCGGATCACTCTGACTAATGGACCGAAATGCTTTTGTAATGGTAAAACTTCTGCCCGAGTAACTTTGCTAATTCATATAAAAAAGGTTCGTACATCGTGACCCAATTTTTTACACAAAATCAATCACAAGGTTAAATGGAAGCCAGAATGGGTCCATGTGTACTAGATTAATAATTTTGTTCGGGTAAGAATAATTGAATTTTCATTTGTGTTTTGAAGAAATACGTATGAAGTAAGGTTTCGAGAATAGTTAAGTTATTAGTGGTAAATGATTACCTATAATTTAATAGATTTTTGAAGTTATACTTCTTTTGACGCATGAAGAAAAAATTATGAGACTAAATTTTTACGATGCGCGCGCACACCGTCACGAAAAACCGACACCCTGAAGTTAGCTATAGTCAACATTTTGTTTCTTTGTATTAAAACTTTCAATGTATTAAATACCTTTTTTCTATTGTTAGTGTCGTTTTTTCTACAAAAGGCGAAAGATAAAATTTTTGAAATTTTTTTTGTCTTGTTACGCCTAAGAAATATAACTTCTAACGCGTGTATAACCTTTTTTTTATTAACTTATTAGTACGAGATTAATGTTTTTTTCTGTTATTTTTAATATTATATGATATATATAAATATGTTCAGTCGTGTTTTAGTGGTTATTGGGAGATTTTAGATTTTGTGTTTTATTTTCATAATTCATTCTAAATATAATCTATTCTTTAATTGACATCTTTGGATTTGATTTGCCTTTTCACGGAAAAATTCTACGGATAAACTTACAATTTTGTAAGAATTCTAGTTAACGATTATGTAACTGTAAGGCTTCTTAAAACCTGTACAATAGAACTAAAAATGCTGTTGATACAGCTTTATTAAGATCAACTGTTTTCAAAGTGTAAAGGTTTATTCAAAACCATCCTTCACCTTATCTAGACATGATTCAAATGGCTACCTTTTTGTCGTTTATCTTCTGAAGTAATCTTTTGACAAATGCGATTCTCCTGGAAAACTCGGAGTGTAAATGATTACAGACATTATTTTCAGTTTTTATATTCTAAATATTCTTGGAGGTTTTCTTTTCGCCAAATTTCAAATTATAATTTATCGTTTCTTCAGCAAGAACCTTTTTTACGTGATTCATATGATATTGTAATATACATATCGTATCAATGATATTACAAATTAAAAAGTTGTAGATACGGGATATTTTGACAAAACAAATGGCATGATAACGCATACATACTTAAAGTAATATTGTAACACCACACTGTCGTAGATAAAATGTGGAAGTAAGATGGCATATTCTCAGTATCGGTGGTGTAAAGGAAATAGCTATATGTTGCTTACATACGTGCGGATTGACGGGGCAGTAAAAAATAAGCTAACGACGACGTCGACGCATTTTAAACTGAGAATAAATGTCACTGACAGTAGGAATGTGAACGCAGTGCAACCCATTATCCATACTCAGATAGAAAAGAAGAAAGAAAAGAAGAAGAAAATGTCTTTATTGCTGGATAACATCAAAACAACAAGATGAGCATATACATAGCTTATTTGAATATCCAACAAAGGCACCTCCATTCAGCAAAGTGCTGCAGCATAACTAAGGTGGTACTGCAGCGCTGATTTTCAATGGAGACCCTAAGTAATGTACGGACGTGTAGTCGGTGTATTGACAATAAATATAACATAACTTATACATGTAAACAGCTAACAACAACAAAAAGTAAACGTCGAAAAAAAAAGATACAAATATTACAAATGTGCCTGTCCAAAAAGCTATTCACTACCTCGGTTGCACAATGACCACCATAAGCCTGAGAATAAAAAATAAAATAAAATAAAATAATAATAATACAAACATAATAAATACAAGCAAACACATATACAAATATTCAAATACATACGAGTACATAGGTAATTTTATTTTAGATACCTGCGCACGCGGGGTCGACTCGTCATCGTGACCTTCATTAGCACTCTGACTCCTGATTGGTCTTTTTTTATGTCATAGGTGGCAAACGAACAAGTGGGTCACCTGATGTTAAGTGATCACCACCGTCCATGGACACTAACAACACCGTAGGAGTTGCAAGTGCGTTGCCACGCTTTAGGGTTAGGGTTAGGGGAAGAAAGGGAGAGGAGAGAGGAGAGGGGAGGGGAGGTGGTGGTCGTTACTAGTAAGGATTGTTTTTTTCTATAAATATAAGATTTACGCACACAATGGAGACTTTATTTTCTAACGGGGTTTTGAAGAAATTAAATGGTGACATCTCACCTTGTGACATTCACAACGTATTCCTGTTTTTAAAAGACTTGAAAACTGACCCCGAGTAAAATGCTTGCCTCAATTTCAATACCTTTTCAGGGTCAATCTAGTGAAGCTGTTAAGACCTTGCTAGGTCAATAGCGTAGTCAGTTCGAGAAAAAAACATAGACCTAGCAAGGTCTTAACAACTTCACCGGACTGCTGTAATCACTATGTGTTACGGACTTTGTAAGAGTTACAGTAGATGCGGATTACAACAGTAAGAAAATATTCATATGCTATCAGAAACTAAATATTTTGGTCAAATTATTTAATAGTATTCTTTTGTTCGGATACAATTTCAGTTTATGGCGTATATTTATGCACTTTAACATAAAACTGCTCAACATTTACCCAAAAAATATATAATAATTGGACACTCCATTTTTTAAGCAAATACGGTTTCTAATTCTTTAATGTTATTAGTACACCTGGATTTACGTGGTTAGTCAATTTACACATTTGCGGAAATGTCTTCTTAACCTATTATAATGTATATTAGGGTGTCCGTTACATACCAAGTTGGCTTTTTGATGTGAAACATCTTTAGGCGCGGGTAAACCTGATTTTGGCTTGGCGCGACGTGGCGACGGATGCGGATTACAACAGTAAGAAAATATTCATATGCTATCAGAAACTAAATATTTTGGTCAAATTATTTAAGAGTATTGTTTTATTCGGATACAATTTCAGTTTATGGTGTATTTATGCACTTTAACATAAAATTGCTCAACATGTACCCAAAAACAGATATAATAATTGGATACTCCATTTTTAAGTAAATACGGTTTCTAAGTCTTTAAGATTATTAGTACACCTGAATTTACGTGGTTAGTCAATTTACACATTTGCGGAAATGTCTTCTTAACCTATTATAATGTATATTAGGGTGTCCGTTATTTACCAAGTGGGCTTTTTGATGTGAAACGTCTATAGGCGCGGGTAAACCTGATTTTGGCTTGGCGCGACGTGGCGACGCAAAACACGAACTTTGCACTATTAACGAAATACTCAAAAACATTGGCAACCCTATCTGTATAAATATAAGATTTAAATTGTTTTGTCGTCCACTCGTTATATTAGTTATATTAGTGTTCGGCATATGACTTATACAAAACAATTTCGATCTTTCACATCTGCCAGGCGTACCGTGACGGCTCAATTTTTTTACTTGAGTATCATTCAAATCATAAGTTTATAACCTAAAAATATTCAGGAAAAAAAATTCTGATACCGTTACAAAAAATGATGTTTGGGTATTTAGGTTAGGTTAACCGTGCCTAAAGGACGACAAGTTTCCCATTCATTAGCATGGAATTTTTTCACTTTTTTGATTTTATTTTTATTTTGCTTGTTTTATTGAACAACTTACCGAATATTACTAAGTTTACTATGATCCCTTGGGATGGATGAGAAATTTTGATATGGGCGTTATAAATATAATTATAAACAACTGACACCCTAATGTATATTATAGGTTTAGATAGAAATGATATAATACTGTTTCGTGTCAATAGTCCACAAAAGAAATCTCCTCCTACTACGCTATTGTTAAGAATTTACTTCAAATTCACAATAACGTTCCCTTTTCTCTTGACAAAGGATATCATCTCCGATTGAACAATACTTTTATACTGATTGTTAAACTTTGGGCTTACTGGCTAAAGGATTAATAGGGATTGAAATTTTGGACATTCAAACTTTATCAACGTATTGTAAACTAGAGAACAACAAACGAGGAGCAACGAGGCTGTAACTGTGACTACAATACACATAGTAAAATGCATTAAAACTGATTTAGAGATGTCGCGTTATCAGTTTTTTTCGGGTGTTTGAAAGACAAATTGCCCGAAAGATTTATGGAAGGCAATTCATCTATCCGCTGTCGATGGTACCCTTGTGTTTAATAATTATTATCGTAGAAAATGACAGTAAATTAGGATAAATAATAGAAATCAAATTGGACTGTTCTTTATTAAGCTTGTAAACAATTATTATGTATGAACCAAGTGCTAACATTTATTATAGATCAGAACAAAAGCGATTTACACTACAAAATATAAGGTTAAGCTTCGTCAAGACGTACATTAACTTTCAATGATCCAGGTGCTCTTAAAGAAAGAGTGGCATCTTAACTGAAAAGGTATGAAGAACAGCACTCTGTAGAGTCGGCGACACTTGTACACGCCATTACTGAAGGCAGATTGTGCAAACTCTCGAGAATCTTTTCAGGCTGTACTTACTTACCTACAAAGAGTAGGTGTACAGTTTCTTCGTGATAAAAATTATAGTTGCGATACATGTGATGTGTGAGATCCATTAGCAACACTTCTTGTGTATATTTAGCGGTTTTATTATTCAAAAAGAACAGTCTACCAATGCAGTCACTCTCTTTTTTGATGAATTGGTTATTGTTCATTTGAAAGTAGTTATCTGCATATGTCGAACTAGTTGATACCCGCGACTTCGCTTGCGTTGTTTATTATCGCAATAATGTATTTTTGTATAGAGGAAGAACATAAGGACTACACCGCTTACCCAATTTTACCACGACAAGTAACACATCGTGCAGTGCGCGTGCTTATAAAAATCCTTATTTCTTAAAATGTATTAACTTGGGTTTAATAAAGCTATTGGGATATTTTTTTTAGATAACGACTAAGTTTTAAGGTAAAAAAACTAAAAAAATGAGCTAAACCTATCCAGTAGCGTTTGCGTTATGCTTGCACTTCGACAGACGTCTATCTATCATTTTATTTATATGTATAGACAACCTAAATAATAAAGTCTTTATGTTTCTACTTGAAAAAATAAATCATAAAAAACTTTTTAAAACTAATAACTCAAACAGTTTAAATAATTCAAAAGTAAATTCTTTTATTAGTTTGACTAAAGCCCCTAACGACCTGTGGCACAGTTTTACGCTTCGTACCTATTCAAGTAAATTACTTTTATCATAAAGTCCTTTCATTTAAATTGGCAGTTACTGCCGTTTATAAATGCCATAAGGTTGATTAATGTTCACAAAAGTAGACTTGCTAGATCTCATTATAAGGTACTGTAGAAATTTTAATAACATTTTCGCGTACTTATTAAGCTAACTTTTGCAATTTTGTAAACATTTGTTATTTTAACTAATATTATAGATGTGTATATTTTTTTGTTACGCTTTCATACACTCTCTGTTTAGGAGGTAGAGCAACGCCGAAGCTATTACTAGTTTCAGCATGAATGGGTCGGCTCGCCCGGGGTACTTACTCCCACCCTCTCACAGAAACACCGACGTGAAGTAACAGTGGTTGCATTGTTGCGTTACGTTCGGTCAGCGAGAGCGCTGAGGAGCCATCTCTCCACCTCCTCCTCCTCATTCCTCCCATAAACATAGGCTGGCAACGCACTTGCGACTCCCCTGGTGTTGCTAATGTCTATGAACAGTGGTGATCACTTACTATCAGGTGACCCACCTGTTGGTTTACCTCCTATGATATAAAAAAAAACTTCTTCATTACTCAGCCGATCGTAGTGAAATTTTTCATACACGTTTTCAGGGGTACATAATAAGACATAGGGTAGCTTTTTGTCCAGAAATAGTACTGTACCAAAGGATATAAATTATATACTTGACACTAGCTGTGCCCGCAACTTCTTCCGTGTGGGAACTAATGTATAAAACAGTAACTAATAAAATGAACCGATTTTTATGAAAGCAAGACTAAATAGGATTCGAGCATATGGCTTTATAATTTTTAGAGGATTTATCAAAAAGCAGACAGTCAGACATTTCTCAAAATAATTAAAATGTATTTAATAATTTATTCTAAGATACCTGCAACATTTTTTTCACAAAGATCTAAAATTTACAGACACGTTAGATTTACATTCTCATTAAGAAGATAAAGACGTGAGGATAAGTTAGTTACTAATAACTAGGATTATTTGAATACCAAGATTACTAAAAGTTATTATATTGTGAAAATAATATTCATTATTAATATCATAGTATTTATTAAATTATAATTATTCTTAGTAAAGATGAGAGCACTTGGTATACTGTTATTACTAATATATATGTATACACAGGTAAATCTATTTACTTATTGTATTTACTATGTACAGGATAAAATATAATAGATCGAGCTGACCTCAATACCACACGAATAGCCTCGGATTTGTCACCAAGAAAAGGGCTATTTACGCTCGACTCAAATACATAGTTCACGTAACGGTGTTGTATCATCTTTTCAAATATATTGACAATTGTATTGTCCCTATATTTTGTCTGGTAAAATTTATTTTGAATGAGATTTTCTTTTGCTCTCGGCTACTTTAACTTATTACATAAAATATTGGTCTTTCGTTTGTTTGTTTCGAATATAATTAGGTCTATTGATTCCCCTTTTTAGAACGGGTTTACTAAAACGATTTCCTAAATATTGCCACTCCCCTATTGCTATTATGTTCAATATATTGTTATCCAAACATTAGCTTAAAAACGAAGCAATATGTGGAAAAGAAGTTAATTTTCCTGAATATAGGGCTTTACAATTTAAGTAAATATTATGTAGAGCCACGCTGAAGCTATTACTGGTTTCAGCATGAATGGGTCGGTCCGCTCAGGGTAGTACCACCCTCTCACAAAACACCGACGTGAAGTAACAGTGCTTGCATTGTTGCGTTTCGTTCGCTCAGTGAGAGCGCCGGAGGCCCAGATCCCCTTCCCCTCCTCTCACCCATCCCCTCTCCACCCTCCCCTTTTCCTTCCCCCAAACACAGGTTGGCA
>MU162296.1:0-13845 GCA_015888305.1 Antheraea pernyi
GTTTATCTTCAAATTAATTTCAAACAATTAATCAACTCACATGTGTAATTAGAATTTTAATAAAATTTCCTATTCTTTTTTGAGTATGGCTCTTTTAAAAATCAACGCATATTATTTTTCGTATAAGCATGTAATTAAGACAAAGTATATTTTTATGTTTGTCATTTTATAATATTATTGAGTACGTTAATATATGCCTTATTTCTTTTTATTTTACATAAAAGGTGATATACAAAATGCTGTCCAGTGCAAGAAAAAAATGTCATGAAATAATTAAATCAGTTGAATATAGACTACAATTTAGCCACGATAATTATGAAGCTAATTACGTTTTAATCTCATGTTCCGTATAATTCAAATGTGTTTTTCAATAGATCACAAGATAAAAACCATTACTTGATCAATTTCATACAATATATTCAATAGAGTATGTACACTATAAATGTTTTCAAAAATAAACAACCTGTATATATGAATTTCCCTTGGGAGGCATTACAGTCAGCGGGTCCGATCCGCCATTTTTTGCAGTAAATCTAATTTATTTGTATTAGTTAATGACTTATACACGTATCGACTGCCGGTAGTAACTCTTTCGTGAAGTTGTTGGCGATTTGTAATTCTTGATACTTGCTTGCTTGATTTTGTAATTACACTGAATGAAGTAATCATCTGTTAAATAAAAACACGTAATATAAAGTGTCCAAAATTTCAATAATGCTAATAATATGAACAAGTTCATATGTCCGTTTTTATTGCTTACAATGTGTGTATACTAGCGGTTTGAAAGTGCCTGTCATAAACACATATTTTTAATTATTTTAATTTTTTTATACTATGAACTTCTAAAAAAGTATGCACTTTGTACTATCTGATGTTAAGTGATCACTCTGAAGTCTATAGATGTTATAACCAATCTTAAAAATACCTGAATCCTGACTGAAGTCAGCTATAACCTGATTACTAAGTTGAAATACCTTATAAGTAAGTGCATTTGACTAACCACATCCTTTGAACTGGAATACCTGTAACGTTGGTTTTTCGAAAGTCAAATCTTAGACACGCTTTATCCACACTTTTGTAGAAAAATACCGTATCACATATTTTACCACATAATATTATTGAACACTAGCTTCGGCCTACGGCTTCGCTCGTTTAATGTAAATTGGATATATCCATTTTGAACAGTATTATTTTTCATTACATGTTTTTAAACGTACCCTAAGTCTTGTTCTATTTCCCTAATAACGTGTTGAGTAGGCAACGCATGATAGCATAACAATCAAACATACAAACTCACATTCGGACTTATAATATTAGTTACGACTTTTTTATTTAATCGTATGGCTAAATAGACTATCTATCTTTTAGTATCGACGATTGATTGATTACTCTATTTGTCGTTGCGTTGAATCTATGTGGAACAGTCTAGCGGCCAAAAATATGTTACTACACTACCAGCAGACGCGAGTAACATCAGTTAGTATTTAATATTTGATGCCATAAATAATCATAATAAATATGGTATACCTAAATTAGGTTATTTCTACTAAATACTAGAGTGTTGAAGGTAAAAGTATCAAAACCACCCTGTCACACTATACATCAGGATGTCGTTACCGAAGCGTATTGCCAACCAATTATTTTAAGTTTTGTTCCGTGTCCGGACATTTCGCGGTTTGCCCGATGTCCATTAAACAAACTCTTCGAACGTTTACCCGTCCGTTCGGTATTTTAAAAGCCATTAAACTTATCACCAGGTTTACTGCACTCAATTTGATTTTATTCTTATCTGTATTCAATCATTACGAAACGATTATTTCATTCTAGGTAAAAAAAACCTGTAGTTTCATTATCTTAATCTTATTTTATTTAAGACTAGCTTACTCGTGCAACTTCGTTTGCACTAAATCGGTTATTAGCAGTTTCAATCGTATTTATAAACGCAACAAATCTTAAAAAACCTAAAATTGCAGCGACCTCTACATCTTACATCTGCGAATTCAAACTATCCAGGGACTCCCGCAAACATATACCCAGTTGGTATGTGAAAAATCTTATAGAATAAACCTAGAACCCGTTCAGAGCATCACCTACCTAGTCCTATTAGGATATAAACTAATCTACATATATTGCTGATAAATGTCTTCCCATTACCTCTTGGGTTGCTCCTGTGCCGCTCAACTTCGCGCCCGTTCACTATTCGCGTAGAACCTACTTCAAGACTCAACGATATTCAGAAAACTAATTTTATATTAACTTAACTTACAGAAATTTATTAACATACGTACGTACCGAACTCTAATTGACATTCATTTTCTGCAATGCAATTTAACTATTATCTAGTTTTATGTTTTAGAAAAAAAATTGTCAACTTTGTTTAGCAAACATTGTTTTATACAATAAAATAAATGTAACAACATATAAGTGACAGTTACACATATTTTTCTGCTTTGTCAATATGGTATCATTGAACTTTGTTAGAATATTTATGGTTCTAAAATCAAAGGAAAAAAATGCTTCATGACATAGAGACAAACAAATACCTCAATAGAATTTACCTTACTTGTTAGATTTTGTACTTATAATTCAACTGATTGATAATAACGCATAGAAATGTCATGAAGCCGTAGCTGAATTATAACGTACTGTACATTATACAAACCGACGAATGCGTCGGTTCGGAACCCAACGGTATTTTTTTTGTTATTTGTTTTTTTTTTAAGTAGCATAGAAAGGCGAAACAATAAAAAGAATTTATCAAAATCCATCAACAATTTCATTAATTATAAATGTTTGACTTTCGTCCGTTATCCTGGATAACCCCTTGCGATTTATGGGGCAAAAAATATCCTAAATGTAACTTTATAATATTAGCTATCACTGTGTCAAGTTTCGTCAAAATTGGTTCAGTACTTTCATAATGATAAGTATTCACAGGAACAGACAGACAGACAAAAACTTTAAAAGGATTATTTTTGGCTTCTACATCGTTAACAAAGTCCAATCCGATTATAATTTTCGAAAAATATTTAATTTACAGATTTGGCCTAGTTACAGTTTTATTATAGTAATAATACGCTAGCTTTTGATTGTGGCTTCGCTCGTATTTATCTAGTAAAAGATATATTTATATCTCCCGGAAAAAGCGCTTTTTTCTCGATGAAAGGTACCCCACGGTGATCTATTTGTTTGACAGGTGGAATATTAATCTGATGTACACAATTTCGAACCCCAGCATATACCGACGATTACTCATCTAATGTAATAATTTAAAGTGGCAACACTATCAGTTAACGGCGGTGGAAAACATCTGGAACCTGAATGGCCTTGTAGTAGCATCTTATATGGAAATATATAGAACTGTGGATTACCTGGAGTTTGAAATCGCCAATACCTGGTGGGCTGGCATAGTGATTGCACCCATACCATCTTTCTGCTGCGCTGCAGTGGGTTTCTTACAAACTGATGATGATAAAAGCCCAATTCATAATACCATTATTATGCAAGATTAACAAATGAAAGGCATATAAGACTAATAAGCTTATATATGTGTTACGGTGATTATCTAAATTGAGCTTAATATTGGTATTGTGAGGTCATTTAAATTAAATTATTTTGTAACTAGCTTTTGCTCTCTGCTTTGTTCGCGTTAATGTAGATTTAACCTCCTCCTCGAGAACAGTATGTTTTCTGAATAAATACGAGGCGTTTTTACCCCACACAATGCTTATGCAAAATTTCATGTTATTCGTTTTAGTACTAAAGGCGTGGAAGCCTGATAATCAAATAATCAAGTATTCGCATTTAAAAAATATTATTCGTAAAATTAAAAAATATTTATTGTGCACTAAATTTTATCGGACACCGTTTGTTACAATTTATAGAAAATAATACACCTGTTTAATGTAAGACACTACTCACCAAAACCACAGTTTAATCAGTTATCTATACTAATATTATAAAGAGGTAAAGTTTGTGAGTTTGTGGCGTTGTAGGAGGTAATCTCAGGAACAACTGGTCCGATTTGAAAAATTATTTCAGTACTATATAGCTCATTTATCCAGGAAGGTTATAGGCTATATATCATCACGCTAAGACCAACTGGAGCGGAGCACCAATGAAGAATGTTTCAAAATCGGCGTTTTTTTCCTCTTGAGAGCTTCCGCTGCGTGTTAGCGATAGCCCAAAATAACTATTCCACGCTAACTAAGTTCAGAGGCTAGTTTATTATATAGAGATTGCTGCTGAAGACCGACTTAGATTGCCTCATTTATGGATATTATGTAGTTGGTATTTTTAGCTCGAATTGTAATACAAAAATACACTCTAAATTATATTAATTAAAGTGGTAAAACTAAAAAAAGGAGAGTCTACGCAAATATATATAGAACAATAACATCAAAAGCCCTTTAGGCGACATGTGGCCCTTTAAGTGGCGGTGACAATACTACAAATAAAGTTACGTTTTATAACTATAAAAAAAGAGTATTAATATTTTCCATACAAATTACACCCTTAACATTAATGAAATGTCAAAGAAAAATATGTTTTAAGCGGTGCACGTAAAGTGTTAATTTCTATGAGCGAAGTGTAAGTATTCCCGTTAAGTCAATTGAAATAAACCCATATTCAAATATAGCGAGGGTGGCTATCGGTTAAAACGTATGTAATTATT
Source organism: Antheraea pernyi (assembly GCA_015888305.1). NCBI lineage: Eukaryota > Metazoa > Arthropoda > Insecta > Lepidoptera > Saturniidae > Antheraea > Antheraea pernyi. Next base: position 4,676 of record MU162296.1, read on the forward strand.
GGATCGTGCAGGGGCCGCTTTAAAACAGACCAAGCGTGGTGGGTTTAATGAATTTAGGCGAATGAACGAATACAATCGCGTGTGAAATCGGGCGAAACCTTTCAAGATGAAAATTGAGTGACATTTTGAAAGTCAAGTTTGTTTTTTGTTGATTATGTTTTCCTCGGTATTTTACGTTATAGTGTAATTGCTGTTTGTGGTAATAAATATTTCTATTATTCTTTGTATTAGAATCTCTAGATTAATTCATAGGTTTAGAAGTTGATGAGTTGCAGCGCCACCTAGTAGTGTGTTAGAGTAGACTGAACACCTTGGAAATTTTCTCCGTAAAAATACATTTACGTCTGTCTGCCAAATTTTATTACTGACTTTGTTGTTTATTATTAGTTGTTGTTATGGTTCAGCAAACGAATCTATTTCTTATAATTTAGAGGCAGATACATTAAACTGATAACTATGTAAACGAAGTCGGAAGTGACAGCTAGTGTATCGTAAATATGACGGTGTGTTTATAAGTCAACTACACTTGAACCAATGGATCGATTTTAATGCAAGTTAACAGTAGAAGTTAATTGTAGCATAAAGCATAGGATATTTTTTAACGTCAAGCAAAGCAACTTGATTATAATCATTATTTGTATAGAGAGAAAAATAAAAATGTTATTTAATAATTGCAAATAGTTATTTATGTTATTACGTGATCAATCTTTATTTAATATACGAATGGCAATACACAACATTCTGATTACTCACATAAAGAACTATCTACACATATCATGGGTAAATAAATTGTCCGGACATATTTATGTACATATTTACATATTTATGAGGATTTATTATGACCAATGTTTTATTTATCTTCAATCAAAATGTAATTCTTTTCGCGTAACAACAAAATAAATCAAAGGATAACATTCTCACGGCATCAGATCACATCACATCATTATAATGTAAATTTGACAGACAATCAAAACTACGACACGCTCCCACAGACGAGTAGATAGCCCAAGCAATATCATAACAAAACATTACAAGAATGAAAATAACAACAAAAAAGTGTCAGTCGCAAATCAAACTAAACAAAACCATGTCTAAATGAGTGAATAAAGTGCGTCGAGTGAATTGTATAAAAACAAACGCGACGCCCGCCCGACCGACTACTGCTTCGCGATGGCTTTGACAAAATCAGGATCGAATCAAACGTACGTAGATGGAAGACGCACGAAGGCGAACATAGACATTTATGGAGTAGTTGTTGCGATTTAAAAATATTTTCTCAGAAGTTACTACAACTCATTAGTGGGCTCCACGCCTTCGCATCCTTTCTACAATTCAGAAACGTAACGTAGCACGTACACAACGCGATAGTATATTTTAACTATTCAGCAAGTAATTAATTCGTCAATGCTTAATGATAACCATAATACTAACACATAAAAATAAGTGCGTGTAACCGTCACACGCGATTGAAGTAAAACTTTATAATTATTTTTGATTTTGTCAATAAATAGTTTATAAACACATCAATCAAAAAATTTTGAAATTGAATTAATAAAAAATATTAAATTGAATAATAATAAAAATCATACAATAGAATTAATTATCAATATATGGGCACGAGACCATGCTCCCATCTGGTTTCAATGTATAGTAACAAATTAATTCAAATATTCATTATCTGCAGTGTCCTCTATCAGCTAATTCGGAACTTAAATAACACATATTATTGGCAACCTTTTGTTATAAAGTAAATAAAATATACATAAATACGAACAGATTACTATGATAAGTAACGAATTAAACTAATTATGATTTTAATAGAAGTTTTGGTTATCTTTAATTATTATCTAACCGGATGGTACAGAAACGTGCCGCCATATTGCCGTAACGGACTTCCGTTGCATTGTCTTCCAGTTACCTTCTAATCGCGCCTAAAGAAGCTTTACTTCAAAATCTCGAGACAGTTGTGAGGATTCACGACAGAAATGAAAACTCTAAACAATGGAAAAACTGTATTCTTTTTTAAAAATTATAAACCACTTATAGTTTGAATTATTTAAATTTCATAATTTGTAAAATGAAATTATTAACATTCGTCTGGTTTTCACATCTATTTGCACTCCGAACAATGATTATATACATTTCTATATAGTTTACTAATTAATAAAACATGCAAACAAGCTTAATAACAACCGAAATTTCATGTACACAGGCCGCTATAGTATACATCGCTAGTCTGACGCAAGTGCAATACGTCACGAGCGTGTCGATAACGGTTCAATAGCACGTTGCTAACCCGAATTATATAAATTTTTCTCATACCAAAAATTGCTCAACGCAGCTAAAGAAGTTTACACTTTGAAAATTAAAATCGACGTTGAATGTGTGATTACACTGGAGTCTAAAAACAACAGTGACAACAAAGAAAAGTTTAAAAAGAAAACGTTATGTGATACTCCTTTTGGTTACCTGTTTATACACTGAGTAATGGGACACATGCCTCTAATGCAAATGTTATAGCTGGTGTATGCTGTTTTGCTATCGCCATCCATTCCAAAATAATTATTGTATCCTAATACTAGTTCATTTTAAATAAATAAAAAAATCCAAAATCTACTCTACGTCTTTTCTTACAGTTCACCAGTACATCAATTTTCCGGTGCCCATCATACTCTAGGTCACGTGTCGGTCACGTGCGTCCCCCTCGCACCTCCTCACCCCTCAGCCGACCCACTCCTTTTGTTCTTCAGGAGGGTGTCTGCTCTGATGTGTAGATGGTATTTGATTATCTTTTTATAAGAATAAAAACATAAAATTAACAAAAATATTATAGTTAGACGTTACTTTGTACTTCCGCCTGAAAATTATTGACCGGTACCACGTCTCTCTCACTGCAACAGAAAAAGTTAGATTTTATTTGTGCGCGGTGTACCTGACAAAGTTAAATCTGAAAGCAGTAACAGAAAGAGAGCGAAATATTGGTAATTAAAACAACAAAAAATATTAAAAACGCGGTCCTTGGTTTACGGTTGAACCTAATGGAGGTTGACACTGTTGATATGTAACTGTAAATATAAAAAAATATAATTAACAGTCTACATGTTACTTGAAAACGCATAACAAAACATTACAAGAATGAAAATAACAACAAAAAAGTGTCAGTCGCAAATCAAACTAAACAAAACCATGTCTAAATGAGTGAATAAAGTGCGTCGAGTGAATTGTATAAAAACAAACGCGACGCCCAATTAACAAAAATATTATAGTTAGACGTTACTTTGTACTTCCGCCTGAAAATGATTGACCACTACCACGTTTCACTGCAACAGAAAAAGTTAGATTTTATTTGTGCGCGGTGTACCTGACAAAGCGAAATCTGAAAGCAGTAACAGAAAGAGAGCGAAATATTGGTAATTAAAACAACAAAAAATATTAAAAACGCGGTCCTTGGTTTACGGTTGAACCTAATGGAGGTTGACACTGTTGATATGTAACTGTAAATATAAAAAAATATAATTAACAGTCTACATGTTACTTGAAAACGCATTTATTTAAACATAATCATGATTTTATTAAAATAGATTTTTTTAAGCCTATGTATGAATGTTTTTTTTCAATTGGTGATATGTAACTCTACATTAGAACCGACCAATATGGAATAAATGTTATACATAACATTTGCGACATAAATTTAACTTTGATAGAATTCATATTTTTATCTATTTCACCAAAATTATCGCAAAAGACTTGGTAATCAGAACCCATTATGAACATGTTAAAATACTTTCGCATGCTTCTTTCGAATGGCTCTGTATCGTAGGGATGGGCACGTTAGCCCAAGGGGATTTTAGAAAATAATAGTTAATCTGGTTTACAGATAGCCTCAAATCTTAAATTCCTGCGTAAGACAAAGTATACCAGGAAAAACAGAATTTTCCACGTTACGAATTTCGACGTTTTTTTTCTCCCTGTTTACCTCACCGTGGAGGATAAAAGACCTCTAATTGAAATAATTATATAGCTATTGACGATAATAAGGCTTTTAAATTGGTTTATGCGTTGGGAACCAGAAACAGCGCTTGCAAAATAAAAATATTCTGTACTTTCGTCTTGGGAACCCTAAAGAACGCCCCCACGAAATTTAAAAACGATTTAGAATAGGCTGTAAATGCTCATGGATTTCTAATACTAAGTAATAATTGCGAATGTAAGTATGCGCAAGTGCACAATAACCAAACTATATTACGTAAAACACCACCAATATTACAAAAAAAAAAGTTCGCAACATCTTATCTTTGCCGTACCGTGAAGCTGTGGAACAATCTCCCGGCCAGTGAGTTTCCTCCTTCTTAAAGAAAAAAAAATTCTATTTTAATAAAATCATGATGATGTTAAAATTAATGCATTTTCAAGTAACATGTAGACTGTTAATTATATTTTTTTATATTTACAGTTACATATCAACAGTGTTGCATTAATTTTAACATCATCATGATTTTATTAAAATAGAATTTTTTTTTCTTTAAGCCTATGTATGATTTTTTTTTTTGAACTGACTATGCTTAAGGCTACAGTCCAAGCCGAGGTTCTGCCATTTTGGCACCCTTGAGCTCGTTGCTAATTGGTGAAGCGCCTTATATGCTTGCCTTAGTATTCCGGTGAAGCTGTGATTAGAATAAAAACATAAAAATTAACAAAAATATTATAGTTAGACGTTACTTTGTACTTCCGCCTGAAAATTATTGACCGGTACCACGTCTCTCTCACTGCAACAGAAAAAGTTAGATTTTATTTGTGCGCGGTGTACCTGACAAAGTTAAATCTGAAAGCAGTAACAGAAAGAGAGCGAAATATTGGTAATTAAAACAACAAAAAATATTAAAAACGCGGTCCTTGGTTTACGGTTGAACCTAATGGAGGTTGACACTGTTGATATGTAACTGTAAATATAAAAAAATATAATTAACAGTCTACATGTTACTTGAAAACGCATTTATTTAAACATAATCATGATTTTATTAAAATAGATTTTTTTAAGCCTATGTATGAATGTTTTTTTTCAATTGGTGATATGTAACTCTACATTAGAACCGACCAATATGGAATAAATGTTATACATAACATTTGCGACATAAATTTAACTTTGATAGAATTCATATTTTTATCTATTTCACCAAAATTATCGCAAAAGACTTGGTAATCAGAACCCATTATGAACATGTTAAAATACTTTCGCATGCTTCTTTCGAATGGCTCTGTATCGTAGGGATGGGCACGTTAGCCCAAGGGGATTTTAGAAAATAATAGTTAATCTGGTTTACAGATAGCCTCAAATCTTAAATTCCTGCGTAAGACAAAGTATACCAGGAAAAACAGAATTTTCCACGTTACGAATTTCGACGTTTTTTTTCTCCCTGTTTACCTCACCGTGGAGGATAAAAGACCTCTAATTGAAATAATTATATAGCTATTGACGATAATAAGGCTTTTAAATTGGTTTATGCGTTGGGAACCAGAAACAGCGCTTGCAAAATAAAAATATTCTGTACTTTCGTCTTGGGAACCCTAAAGAACGCCCCCACGAAATTTAAAAACGATTTAGAATAGGCTGTAAATGCTCATGGATTTCTAATACTAAGTAATAATTGCGAATGTAAGTATGCGCAAGTGCACAATAACCAAACTATATTACGTAAAACACCACCAATATTACAAAAAAAAAAGTTCGCAACATCTTATCTTTGCCGTACCGTGAAGCTGTGGAACAATCTCCCGGCCAGTGAGTTTCCTCCTTCCTGTGACATGGGGTCCTTCAAGCGTAACGTGAAGAGATACTTACGCAGGCCGGCATGACAGCGGCGACCGGCGATGGATGGATGGATGGACAGGCACAGTGCAGTCGCTAGCCGAGCTACATAAAAAAACATACTTTCAAATAACACAAGATAATGAATTTAAAATATAGAATTCACTACAAGGCATTCCAAGATCCCGCCAAAAACTCCGAAACATATTGTTAAGATAGTAAACCATGTAGTCAAAGTAGCGAGTATCGCTTAGTATTCAGATAAGGAAAATCATTTTTCAAACACTAATTACAATTACCCATTTGTTGCCACAATTTTTAATTTTTTTTTATAACCAGCCTATACTATTGGCTTTAAGGACTTCTACAGCTCCACTGAACTAATAAGGTGCGCATTTAAGGCACTCAGCCGATATATTTTCATTAATAACAACATAATTTATCTTGTGATTTCAACCCTTTGGGTGTTTATGTTTGTATTTTTATTAAATTTACCTCAAACAATATGTTATTTGTGGAGGAAAACCTTACTGCATGTACGTTTTCTATTATTTCCGCATACATTGTCACATATCGCCTAAGGCTTCGTCCCACATGAACGATTCTCCCGTGAGTAATAGAATAACAATATCAATACATCAACATAAAGTAGTAGCTTGATAGTTTTCGAATAAAAATTAAGGGTTCCGTTACAGTTATTTTAATTTATTGAGTTTTAGATAATGGCTTATGTGTAGTAATAAACCTGTAATGTATATGTAATTCTTTTCCAAATGTTATTTTAATAGATATTTATTAAGTATTTTGGAAGTGGTAGAGCCACGTTGAAGCTACTACTGGTTTCAGCATGAATGGGTCGGCTCGTCCGGGGTAGTACCACCCTCTCACAGAAAACCGACGTGAAGTAACAGTACTTGCATTGTTGCGTTTCGTTCGGTCAGTGAGAGCGCCGGAGGCCCATCCCCTCTCCCCCCCCCCCTTTTCCTCACTCCTTCCTTGCAGCGTACGCATCGTAATCGTCTTCGAGACGAGGACAGATAGCGGCTATGAAGCCGCGGAGGCTAATGAGCTCAGTCTCTAAGAGACTGATCTCTTGTTCAGCGGCCATACCGGGGCCTGAGGAGGGGAGTGGCGTGGGGGAAGACATGTGAAACCTCCCTGCCAGAGGGGCAGGGGGGCGCGCCTTAATGTATTTAACGGACTATCCCGAGTCCGGATCAAAGGGAGCTGTTTAAAACTAAACAAAATAGGAAAACAACGCAAATAAGTACCTGAGCGAGACAGGGGAAAAATAACATAAGACTACTTAAATAAACAAACAATAAAAAGTAAATAAATTTAAAAATAAATCACTGAAGAATTAAATAAATACGTAAATAAATAGATAAATAAATGAGTAAATAAATACCAAAAAATATACCAAGAAATAGATAAAGCAATAAATAAATACAAAGGAAAGGTCTCACTCAGTTCTAGGAATTAGAACGCAGGTGTGCCGGATCGAAACAACACAATAACTGACGTCACTAAATCATGAGTATTAAAATCGAACTTAGCGCGCGCAGCAAAACGGACAACCGCTCGAGTCGACGATGCGATCGGAACTCCCTATGTATGAATGTTTTTTTCTATTTCTATATGAAACTCTACATTAGAACCGACCAGTATGGAATTAATGTTATACATAAAATTTGCAACATCAATTCAACTTTGATAGAATTAATATTTTTATCTATTTCACCAAAATTATCGCAAAAGACTTGGTAATCAGAACCCATTATGAACATGTTAAAATACTTTCGCACGCTTCTTTCGAATGGCTCTGTATCGTAGGGATGGGCACGTTAGCCCAAGGTGATTTTAGAAAATAATAGTTAATCTGGTTTACAGATAGCCTCAAATCTTAAATTCCTGCGTAAGACAAAGTATACCAGGAAAAACAGAATTTTCCACGTTACGAATTTCGACGTTTTTTTTCTCCCTGTTTACCTCACCGTGGAGGATAAAAGACCTCTAATTGAAATAATTTTATAGCTATTGACGAAAATAAGGCTTTTACATTGGTTTATCCGTTGGGAACCAGAAACAGTGCTTGCTAAATAAAAATATTCTGGACTTTCATCTTAGGAACCCTAAAGAATATCCCCACGAAGTTTAAAAATGATTTAGAATAGGCTGTAATTGCGCATGGATTTCTAATACTAACTAATAAATACAAATGTAAATGCAAGTGCACAATAACCAAATTATATTACGTAAAATTATATTGGTATATTACAAAAAAAAAAGTTCGCAACATCTTATCTTTGCCGTACCGTGAAGCTGTGGAACAATCTCCCGGCCAGTGAGTTTCCTTCTTCCTATGACATAGGGTCCTTCAAGCGCAACGTGAAGAGATACTTACGCAGACCGGCATGACAGCGGCGACCGGCGATGGATGGATGGACAGGCACAGTGCAGTCGCTAGCCGAGCTACATAAAAAAACATACTTTCAAATAACACAAGATAATGAATTTAAAATATAGAATTCACTACAAGGCATTCCAAGATCCCGCCAAAAACTCCGAAACATATTGTTAAGATAGTAAACCATGTAGTCAAAGTAGCGAGTATCGCTTAGTATTCAGATAAGGAAAATCATTTTTCAAACACTAATTACAATTACCCATTTGTTGCCACAATTTTTAATTTTTTTTTATAACCAGCCTATACTATTGGCTTTAAGGACTTCTACAGCTCCACTGAACTAATAAGGTGCGCATTTAAGGCACTCAGCCGATATATTTTCATTAATAACAACATAATTTATCTTGTGATTTCAACCCTTTGGGTGTTTATGTTTGTATTTTTATTAAATTTACCTCAAACAATATGTTATTTGTGGAGGAAAACCTTACTGCATGTACGTTTTCTATTATTTCCGCATACATTGTCACATATCGCCTAAGGCTTCGTCCCACATGAACGATTCTCCCGTGAGTAATAGAATAACAATATCAATACATCAACATAAAGTAGTAGCTTGATAGTTTTCGAATAAAAATTAAGGGTTCCGTTACAGTTATTTTAATTTATTGAGTTTTAGATAATGGCTTATGTGTAGTAATAAACCTGTAATGTATATGTAATTCTTTTCCAAATGTTATTTTAATAGATATTTATTAAGTATTTTGGAAGTGGTAGAGCCACGTTGAAGCTACTACTGGTTTCAGCATGAATGGGTCGGCTCGTCCGGGGTAGTACCACCCTCTCACAGAAAACCGACGTGAAGTAACAGTACTTGCATTGTTGCGTTTCGTTCGGTCAGTGAGAGCGCCGGAGGCCCATCCCCTCTCCCCCCCCCCCTTTTCCTCACTCCTTCCT
>MU162296.1:13926-27514 GCA_015888305.1 Antheraea pernyi
GGCGGTGATCACTTACCATCAGGTGACCCGTCTGTTCGTTTGCCTCCTATGAAAAAAAAAAAAAAAAATTAAAGAGAACAAAAATATGTCTGTTTATTTTTATGCCCGGATTGAACTCAAAAGAGCTTTAATAATTATAGTCATATTTTATATTCAGAAATTCCATTCCTTTCAACAGAGGACGACTAGACGCCGTGAGGGCTTGCTTTCCTTGTGTGGTTGATATTCCCAAGATTCGTACGAAGCGATTTGCTTTCTACATTCATTCTACATACGGCTAAGGTGTGGAATTCACTCCCGGCGTCTGTCTTCCTGTCATCATATAACTTGGGAGTGTTCAAGAATAGAGTGAACAGGTGAACAGGCATCTAGCAGGTAAGCGCGATCTATCGTCAGCTTCATCGTCACTTATCATCAGGTGATATTGTGTACAAGCGCATGCCTGTATAACATTTAAAAAAAATCTACAACTGTTAGGTAGAAATTATCAATAATAGATTTACAAATAGCACGAAATAATTTAAAAAAAAAGTTCAATTTATATTCTAAACCGATTTTAGTAAACATTTGTACCTATTTTGTAAATAAAAACATTTTCAATTGTTACCTTGTAAAAGTTATCAAGTTTAAAAAATACGAGTAAAAATAATATATTATTGCTTAATAGAGACATTCAGAGCCGCGTGCACGGCTAGTATTATATAAATTCGAGTATTTTCATAATATTTGAAATATTTTATATTGATTTACTCTATTTTTTCCTTCAAGCGTTCTAATTGTGTGTAGAGAACCCTGATATGAATACAGTGAGATAAATATATATTTTTGTTTTCAACTTTATTTTTGGCAACCACTCTTTTAGATTATTACTGCCATTGCCGAGTAGTTAATAGTATTACAAGTTCTTCTTCCATTCCATTTTTGGCAACCAGTCTTCTAGTAGACTATTACTGCCATTGTCAAGTGAGTATCGATATTACAAGTTTCTTGATAAAATTTCAATGAACTAACAAGATGGTGGCCATATTGTTAGAACTTTCCTGGGAGTTTTTGTGGCATCTCAGAATTCATGGTCCGTGGTATTATGTCCATTCACTTCACTTATGCACAATAAACAAACTATATTACATAAAACACCACCAATTTTACAATATAGAGTCAAGTAACACAAGATTAAGAATAAAAAATAAAATCCACTAACATGACAGACCAAAATCCCGCCAAAAACTCCCTAAATAATATATTAATAGTCACATATTCTACTCACCCCATACTATAATATACTTTGCGCTTGTGACACGAAATTTTGGTTGTAATGGTCAACCTACATATTATTTGAATAAACGTTAAGAAAAATTATATTACTTTCTTTCTGTATGTCCTAATTCAAATTAGAACTGTTTTGAGCGAGCTTTTTAAAATTATCTATACGGTAAATTTGCACCATTTTCAATTGATAGGATTTTCAAAAATCGTAAAATATGAGCAAAACTTCACGTAAATTTTAAAATTTTGTCTTCTTTTGTAGCAACGGAACCCTAAGTTCAAAATCACGGCTTCCTGCACTGTAGACAAAAAAAAACGTAATGTTTTATTCATGATGTAAGTTTAAATGGTTATTGTTAATATTCATTGTTTAAAACAACCTGAGGCGATCACGTGCCGATGTGTTCGACATAATTGTTAGAGTTGATTCCAAATTAGTGAATTAAACGGACGTGGGAACGGTGGGAATATTTCAATAGATGTATACATATTTCTATATTTTTTATCTAATATCTAAAAATCCAGTGTCATGATTTGTGAACATCTATAAAAAACTAGCAGGCCCGGCGCGGCGGACGTTGTCCTACCTTAATAATATTAAAAACCTAAAATTTAAGCTCAGCGCCATCTACCGGGTCTAATTGTGAATCTAGAACATTCTCGAATCCACTGGAACACACACAAAAAATATCACCATAACCTGTCCAGCCGTTTAGGAGCAGTTCAGTCCATACACACGTACAGAAGAATTATATATACAAAGATAAGGCATAATTATGCCTTTGTCAGTAGTCCGGTGAAGCTGTAAAGACCTTGTATGGTCAATTCCTTGTCTAATATTTTCTATCAAAATAAATCAAGAGTACCACAATATTTTCTAAGTTCAAGTGCCTTGAAACCCTCTAATGAGAGCGACTGGTCCATCGAACCAACGGACATCAAAACAAATATACAAGCCACGCGACCATTCAACAAACACCGACAAATTGATAGGAAAGTACGAAATATGTCAATTATAATTAATAGGGAGAACGCAAGAGAGATTATTGGTATCGTATTGTCCAGAAATACGTGAGTGGACGATAACAAGAGATCGGGAGTGAGTGAGTATTGTGTGATCTACAATTATTGTTAACATCACGATTTTAGTTTGTTAATATGGGGCTTAGTAAAACCAACATGAATAGCGGATAAAGACGAATATACGCATTTAACGATTCCCTGAGCAATTGATAATATAAGATTTGAGGTGTAAGGGGTTTCTAATAACATCTAAGACTTGAGACACTCAAGCTAACCTCGCCTGCACGTGGTGCACCCTGCTGAATAACGAACGGGGCAATGGCGAAAGCGGGGTGGTAGGGTTTTACAGCCTGACTGGGTCGCAACCACAATGTATATGGCGAAAAAGCCCGTCATAGTGATTCGCTTATGTGGGTCGCGTTTCGGGATCAGCCTGTGCATATCCAGCTTTTTGCAGGCCGCCATGACAGTGGCGACCGGCGATGGATAGTATGTCATTCGGTGGTAGCTATTGTTTTTGGATTGTACTGTGCTTATCATCAGGCACAGTGCAGTAATTTTGCCGTACGACAATTAAAAAAAAACATTGTGAAACTTACAAAGGATTGGAATTTAATACTTTAACGTCATCCTTGAAAATGTATTGTGTTCCTCTCTTTATATCTACTAATCATTATAATGCATCTTAACGAATGTTTATTTAAAAAAAAAAACACAATTCTGCACACTAATTACCTATTTTACAAGGGTAAAGTGATAACAGAATGAAAGTAGCAAATTTCATATTTACTAACCAAATATAATCAAACTTTAGCAGAACGAAGATAATGTCACCTCTGTGTTTTAATTTTAAAATTATCTTAAAAGAGTCATCTATAGGGAAGAGTGCACGTATTAGACTACATTATGACCACCGCAAGATATGATATTTTTTACGTTATAGTATTTGACCATAATCGCATCTTATGTTTAATGACAATGAGCAAGCTAAAAATAGAGGAAGCTGGCTATCAATTATGTTTTCACTAATTCGTTGCATCATCATCAACATCAGCCTCTAAGAGGCCCACTATATAAGCTTCTTCTCGAAGGAAGGTATGGGCATAATCACCACGCCAACCAACGACGTATTGGCGATTTCAAACTCCCAGAAATCCATTATATATTGTTCCCACATTCGGTGGTACTACAAGAACATTTCTCAGGTTTAGGGATAGTGTTACCAAATTTAATTAGTAAACGTATATAAATACTGAGACACTCCTAGATATATTGTACTTCCTTTTTTTATATCATTGAAGGCAAACGTACAGGCGGGTCACCTGATGGTAAGTGATCACCGCCGTCCCTAGCAACTAGCAACGCCGTCCCTAGCAACACCAGGGGAGTTGCAAGTGCGTTGCCAGCTTATGTTTGGGGGGAAGGGGAGGAAAGGGTAGGAGGAGAGAGGAGAAGAGAGGAAAGGGGAGGTGGGCTCCGGTGGTCTCACTGACAGAACGAAACGCAACAATGCTCCAGCACTGTTACTTCACGTCGGTTTTCTGTGAGAGCGTGGTACTACCCCGGGAGAGCCGATCCATTCATGCTGACCACCAGTAATAGATTCAGCGTGCCTTTAACCTTTAAACGGATGATTTTATTTATTTGAATTTGAAAATTAATTTTAAACAAATAGCAAAAACATTACTTGGCCGTCAAAAGTGACATCAACTTTTTCTTTTACACATAAGGTAGTTTCTATGGTTTTAATATGGTTTCGGTAACGCACGCTCAGGTTTTTTTGAATAAATTTAATCGGAAGTAAAATGTAGACAATTGGCAACAATATGAAATTAAGAGTTAATACGTACAAAAAAAAATGCATATGTATTATTATTATTTTGTCATATATTATAATAATAACGACCTTTAACAATGAATAGCTATAAATAATAATTATCCAATTACTCGTTAAACAATTGTAATCAAACACAAAGTAATTACAGAACATTGTCACCAAACGTTTCAACCCTTAAACAGTCAAGTCGGTCGAGTGTGCCCTCAAAGACAATATTTGTCGAGGCCCTTCCCTCTTGAACCATCCGTGTCCCAACACGTGTCTAATTCGTGGGAAATGCTGATCGAATCGTTTCTGATCACTTGAAATTCGACGTGTGAATTGTAAATTTCCATTTGAGTAGTCGTTGTTTAAGAGCTTTTCTGTAAATCGTTTGCAAAACTAAATTATAAGAAAGAAAGAAAATATGTTTATTGCAGTAAATACACGGACAATATGATATTAGACATAGAAAGAAATAAAGGAATTAAACATTAAAAATTATTAAAATTATGCCTCGGTTTTACTGCAAAGGCGCAGAATTCATCATATAAAGCGGTATTATGTATTTACCTTACATAATGTAGTTTATGGCATTACATTATTTGACTCAAAATTCAATCCTTTCAGTTATAATTTTAAAAACAATAACACATCTACACTAACATTATAAGCTAGCTAAAAAAAACAGCAATTAATAAAGTCATCTGAATGTATTAATTCTATTCACTTTTCTTTCGTACTTAAGTCGCGCCATCATTAAAGTTACAATAACTTTTGATAGACTAGACCGATTTTAATGAAACAAAGACTATATGTGACTCGAAGATATGCTTTATGAAGAGGTTTTATCATGAACGTAGTATTATAGCAGTGATGTGTGTTTACAAAAACAGACAGGCAAACATATATTAAAAAAAATAATAACATATCATGGGAGGCAAACGAATAGGTGGGTCACCCAATATAATGTTATCAATGCCGTCCATAGACACTTGCAACACCAGAGGCCAACGTGTGTATGGGGGAGGGGGTAGGGGTAGCTAAAGGGGGATTTGAAAGGGAGAAGATAGGTGGGTCTCCGGCGCTCTCACTGACCGAACAAAACGCGGCAATGCAAGCAACGTTACTTCACGTCGGTTTTCTGTGAGATGGTGGTACTACCCCGAGCGAGCCGACCCATTCATGCTGAAACTAGTAATAGCTTCAGCGTGGCTCTACCATCTACAAAAATCGATTACGATTAAGATGTATTTTATTACTTATTCATAGACAGCTTTACACCTTACAGACCAGACAGATTAGACACCTTGGCAACAATTTTTTTACTAAAATCTAAAGAGTGCAGACACCTTAGATTTACATTCATATTATATGTATAGACGCTAAAGTAAATCTGTCTATCTGTCCGTCTTCATGATCAAGCCTCGGCACCCATTGAATTGACATTAAAATATGGACAAGGACAGACAATTTTTTGACTCGAATATACCTACGAAGTCGCGGAAAAAGATAATAAATCATAATACTGGGTAAGACCGCTTAATGAGAATCCCTACCGAATGAGACCATTAGCATTAGAACGATTTACTTGCCATTATAATTATATAGAAAACGACTTTATTTTTAGGTTAAACTAGTAATTTAGATGAGTTGCATGTCCATCAAATAATTAAATAAAATATAGGCTGAGTTAACGGTTCTGTAGTTTTAAGATCGTGTTCCGATAGCCAGATATTGCCGACATATGGATGCCGGGTCTGTCTGTTCGCGGTAAACATAAAAACGACCTAGCTATTTTCGTTGATAATTAGAGTGATATACGAGGAAGGTTGAGATTTTTTGTAAATTGGTTGAAACGTAACGACAAATATTGAAAGTGTCGGAAAAAGTCAAGCCGCCTGCCTGGGATCTTTCGTTGAAAACGCTACCTAATCCCTTTAAGATATAACAAAACGATTGAGATAGTAAATGACGCAGATAAAATCGCGGGTATCAGCTTGTATTGTATAAGATATGGAAAAATTCATATAGATGTATTCTAAATTGTCATAACATGCGTATTTATCAGAATACAAATTTTAACAAAACCTTTTTCGAGTGTCAGCAAACTGCAACAACTTAGCAATGCTGTGTCGCGTAATTTGATTTGATTTATTATATAGTAAAAAGAGACAGAGGTCGATTCTAAATACGTATTTAACACATTCTTCACAATAATTTAAATGAAGCCTTACCCGTATTTTATGCCCGTTTAACAACAATTACGTTAATCGCATGTTTGTTAAAGTACATAAATAAACATGACACGAATAATTTATACGGTGTATGTTACCGCATGCATGCCTTATTAAACGGAGCTGCATAGCGCAAACGGAAGCCCCCGAGCTGTGACGTTGATCTGGAAGATACTAATCCGATTCTGACGCTTATATGCTAATCACCAACGATATAAAGCCGTGGAATCGACCCTAATTTTCTTTGTTTAGTTCAATAAAATATAGATTCGAATAGTTTATTTATTGAAGTGAAAACTTCGTTAGGCGCGTCGGGCGGTATGTTTTTGGTAGGAGATAAATTTATAATTTAACAACATGACATGCTAGTAAGCGTAACCGAACGTATTGCGCTTGCGCGTCTTGCGTCATACTAGCTTATACTATAAGAGCCTGTGTACATGTGATACTGATATTTTGTATTTAGATTGTGAGCCCATCATATGTTTGATGAGTTAAAAAACTGTAAAAAAAATATATAATTATTATTCAGAGTGCAAATAGAAGTGAACGAGAAAATAATAATAATTTGAATTTACAAATTATAAAATTTAAATAATTCACACTATAATTAATTTAAAATTCAAAAATAAACGTATTTTTTTACTAGTCCGTTTCACGTGGATGGAATACCCGTTATACAGTAAGTATTTTCTAATAATTTCACTTCATCGAGTGCTCATTTATTGCTTCATGGAGGCTCAGGATCATTATTCTCATCTTCTTCATCCCGTTGTTGTTGCCCCTAAGTTTTCAACCACTAAGAATATGATAACGTATAGACAATGTATCTAACGACAGTCTAGCAGCCGAGGTAACCACATAAACTTAATCCTATGGAACCATAGAACACATTTCTTAGAGTCTTTCGCACGTATAACGATCTCACTTGAGTAAAGTCGAGTATAGGCTAGACAATAAATCAACAAAAAAACAATTATAGCTACTATTCGTACTAACAACCCAAAACAAAAGTATATATTATTTATTTTATAATAATGATTTATTGTTCTCGTAATTTAAACTGGGTATCATTGTATGGAGAACAAGGTAAACCACTCAATCAAGTAATTTCTACGTTTTAAGATTGTCTTTAAATCAAGTGGTATTACGTGAAGTTAACACAATATTATTTATACGTAATAAACCATACTAGCTTTTTAAGAAAAGAGTACAGATGAAAGGTCAATGTTATTTGCGTTTGAGTATTTTATTAGAATTCCAGAGTTTGAAGACGCTAAAAGTGATCAGTTTGTAATTTGTCGATTTTCATACAGAAAAAAGAACTGTCGCTTCTGGTAATTATATGTCCGTGTTAGCTCCAACAGAAGCTCAGGTCAATTTCTGAGCGAAGTTATCTCTAATATCGCCGGCTTATCTGCTTGTGGTTGCGTATTTGAGCCGAATTGCAGTTTCACGTTTAAGGTTTTGTTTGACGTACCTCGCCTTTGTATAAGTTAAAATGTATTTTATTTCACACGCTCATCATTTTTTTTTTGATTGGCTACTCAACACAGTTATGTTTAAACTTTAAATACGAGCCAAGTCAGCAACTCTGTATGCGTTTGCTACTCTTAGACCGGTTATTCCACATTCAGCCTCCGAAAATCCGCACTTTTCGACTTTCGTTGTTGCTTCGTGTAATTTCTTATTTTTATTTATTCCTTATAGGTTTTAGCGCTTGACCACAAACTCATCTGATGTTAAATTACGATGTGGTCGAAGATGGTAAACATGCTACATTTAGAAGGCAACTGGCTTTCGAGTGTAAAACCCCGGAACACTTCCATAGCTGATTGGCAACAGATTTTCAACTAGATAGTTGTAGCTACTTAGGTAGGCTTAGAGAACCTTACCATAATGTTATTTCCTTAATCTAAAGCTCCCACTCGGATTCGAATCTAAATCGATCGACGCGGTATCCTAGCAAGTTATCAATTAATATTATCTTCGTATCAATATATTCTACATTTTATATGGTAATTATTCTGCTCCTTAAATATAAAAAGAAAGAAGAAAGAAAAGGCCTTTATTTTTGGAAAAGAATCTCAAAAAACAAGATAAATAAAGGAAACATATATATAGTTTATCCAACAGTGATACCCCCCCATTCAACTATGTGCTGTGCAGTATATCTAGGTGGTACTGCTGAGCTGATTTTTAATGGGGGGCCAAAGTAATGTACGGACGTGTAGTCAGTGTCTTGACAAAAATATCACAGGAGTCATATAAAATTCAAAAATAATTTTTCAAATCGTGTCTTGCTGCGTGAATTTAGCTGGCCCAGAAATTTAAACTATTTAAAATATTAATATTTCCAAGGTCTGTTGAATTATTAACGTGCAACCATACAACGTATCTAAACCTATGCCTCCTACCTATAGGGCCGGAGAAAAAATTCAACATGCATATTTTTTACCCCAACAAAACCCTATACAACCCTTCCCCTCTACCGGTAATTGCGAACGACATCGTGGTTGTAAAAATTTACAACTCTTGCTTCCGCAAACACAACGTCTGGCCACCATTGTGATGCTGATGTAGTTGCGATTTTAAATTCTGACACATTCGACAACGGTTCTCAAAGTTTTACGACGAATGTTATAAATAGCATTGTAGTTATTAATAATCTATTTAATGAATTATTTCAAACTGATTCTTTGGTGAAAACGTATACTAGTTTCAAAAGCAATTTAATAAAATAATATAGTACTTTTATTCCCTCATTAACGTAACTCACGAAATAGATACCATTAATTTATTTCTTTATTAAAATAATAACAAATCAGATGAAACGTGAAGCTTTTTTCAATGAAATATTTTATTTTATCATCAGAAGTATCAAAATAAACTAATTAATATAAATTGAAATTACATAATCTATAGCAAATAATATAAAAAAAGCCACATTGAGAGTAATTTCACGTCTTAAACCTAAAAAAAGTGTGTGTACACACGTTAGAAGTTATACTTCTTTGGAGAAAAAACGACACTAGCTATAGAAAAAAGGTATTTAATGCATTGAAAGTGTTAATACAATGAAGCAAAATGTTGACTACAGCTAACTTCAGGGTGTTGGTTTTTCGTGATGGTGTACACGCGAATCGTAATAACTTCAGGGTGTCGGCTTTTCGTGACGATGTGTGCGCGCATCGTAAAAATTTACTCTCATCATTTTTTCATAACGCGCCAAACGAAGTATAACGTCAATAATACGAACAAAATCTAAACCGACGACAATCTCGACCCCCTATAAATTTAACTTGTTAAATTCATACATACATCATTATCAGGTGAGATTGTGATCAAATGCTAAAATATAAGTATGAAGTATAAATAATAAAATTTGGCATAGAGGCAATCTGGGCCCTGAGGAAGAGTATAGACCACTTTTAATCTAATTTATACTACCACCATAAAAAGAAAATATTGAATTTTTAGTTTCTAGTAGATAATCTCAAAAAATACGGAACTGGTTTTAAAAATTCTTTCAACCGTTGAAAGCTAAATTATCAGACAATGAGATGAACAGTATTATATTTTCAAATTCTACATTAACATTAGCAAAACCGTGAGTAAAAACTAGTCTACATAATGAAAAATATGCGGTAAATAAGAAGTTACAAAATAAATATATTTAACAAATTATAAAGTTTGAAACACACTGACTACCAGTTAAAACAGTTTAAGCTCACGTTAACGACATCGATAAATGCGACTAATGCTGTTTTTAACGAACCTACAACCGACATCGGAAATTTTATAGTTTCTACTCCGTGTATAAAATATACTCAACTGAAATAAATGTTGTATTATTTGAAATTTAACTACAGACTCTTACGAATACCTACTATTGATTTTCGGTAAAAATGTGTTATAAAATGCGTATTTCAACACTGAAACCCTATATATATTCTATTATTAGTATATTTAAAAGTGAATTCTCAATAAAAGCCATATATTTTTTTATATACTATTCGTTATAATAAGTAATTTGTAAAATGAAATTATTAACATTACTCTGGTTTTCACATCTATTCGCACTCCAAGCAATAATTATGTGTATACAATTTTATACACTTTATTAATTAATAAAATATATGATGGGTTGTACAAACTCAATACAAAATATCAATATTATATGTACATAGGCCGCTAAACTCCGCGTCGCTAGTCTGACGCAAGAGCTGTATGTTACGAGCATGTCGAGGTCATAGGTGACACGAACCCTTATTTTTCCCCTACCAAAATCACTCAATTTAGCTAAAAAAGTTTTTACTTTCAAAAAATTCTGTTAAGTCGGAAGTATATTAATTCATATATTCGAATTTCGCACCAATTCGTATCAATTCAAGCAATCGTTTTAAAATATCATCTTTCAGGTTTTCCTCCAGTCCGCTTATACAAGAGCAATCCATTTGCGGAAGCAATTTCCATATGGACATGACAAAAATCCCACCACGATCTTCTTTTGTTGAAATCCACAAAGAGGTTTGCACTTTATCCAGTGGAATATATACCCTTGTAAATTACATTAATGCCAGTTTATTTTATGGTATTAAATTTGAAGGAGGTTCCACTACGTTTTTTAATATATAATATTATATCAACGTATTTCGGTACCTCATAAATTCAATATACATTCTCTCTCTTCGAGGGTCTATTACTTATTCATATACACCTGCAACAATGTTTTTCTCAAAAATCGAAAAAGTACAGACATGTTAGATTTATATTTTTATTATATGTATAGAAGAAGATTTTGGCTTTATGTTTAAATCACAGTAACTATTTTTACGTGACAATATTAGCCAAAAATATTAAACACCCTAAATAAAACATTAATCAGGATCGAATGAAGTAATTTTGTGATTATAATAATCTCTATACATTCATATAATAAAAGGCTAACGGGACGAAATCTGTACATTAAATATTTTAAAGAAAAAATACACTGAGAGGACTTAGAATCAATGACAGAACACATTTCTATAGTTTTTAAAATTTTTGTCTGTCTGTCTGTCGTTTGTACAGGATTCACGCAAAAACTATTAAATGGATTTTGACCAAATATGGTATGGTAGTAGTTTATACACCGGTATAACATTTAGGCTATGTTTTACATATATATCACATTTGTATGTCTGTTTATGTTACTTTTAAGGAAATACAAAAACAAGACATTTACGCGTGAAATACTGGACAAATTTTTTCGAAATTTGGTATGATATTAGTTTACACACCCATATAATATACTAACCCCTGCGCGTGACTTCGATCGCGTATAGTGGTTAATTTAGGCTAATGCTAAAAAAACCCCGATTTTGAATCATTCTTCATTGGTGCTCCACTTCCGTTGGTCTTAGCATGATGATATATAGCCTATACCCTTCTTCGATAAATGAACTATCTAACACTGGAACAATTTTTCAAATCAGACCAGTACTTCCTGAGATTAGCGCGTTCAAGCAAACAAATTCTTCTGCTTTATAATATGGACATGTTTTACATATACGAGTATGTACCATTGGTATATATGTAAATCTAGCGTATAAGAAAACACAAAAGAGAGGACTTTTAGGCAAGAACTACTGGACGGATTTTAACGAATGTTCGTAAGATTCGCCAACTTACAGATATTTCTACTACTAGGTTGGTCTAATTCACTTACTTCCATAGTTAACAAACATTTTCATATTTTGTCGTGTAGTTATACTAATCAAATTTGATAACACTATCAGATGATGTAAAATGAAAACATAGTGGGGAAATCGGAACTTTAAAAATCTTCTCGTAGTATCACTGTAATTGAGAAAATATAGTACTGTAGATTTCTCGAAGTTTTGAATCATCAACACGTCGTGAGCTGGCATTGTATTTATGTCCAAACTTCTTCGTAAAGATTTTTTTTAAATGTAAACTTAAGAAAACTTAAGAATAAGTGCCTAGTCGTACAGTAGCGAATTTCAAGTTTAATCCAATCCGTAAAGCAATGAATTGAAAACTCATTACAACTAATCACAATTAAATTAATGTATTTATTATTTGATGTCTATATTATATATATGGGGGATTCTACGCCAAACAGGATAGGTCAAAATATTTATTTTTTCCATTTTTGGATATGTTTAATTAAGTACACCTCCAAAAAATAACCCTCCTTGTAATATAAAAAAAAACAATTATGTTTCGTTCGAAAGATTTTTTAGATTATTGTAATCACTATCTTAAAAATGATACAGATTTTATCTTTTTAATTAATAATTTGTTTTTGTATGGCCTCTATAGAAAAAAATTATCCGATACACTTATGTCCCAAGTTATAAGCAGAAATGATATTTTAAGTTGTTATAATTTTTTTTTTGTTAAATAAAATTACAGGACTGACCATTGAACCCGGCACCCATAGATCTCACTTCTTTTCACGTTGAAGTCAAACAACCAAGGCATATATCATAATATTGAACTTGGCTCTCATTTCACATTTATGTATTTGATGGGATACATATAACATAATATGTTAATTTAAAATTATTATAAAGGTATACAAATACACGAGAAAATTCACATAGTTTAATTAATCACTGTCTTTTGTATAAAGATGCACGCGGACGAAGTAACAGGCGCGACTAGTTTAATATAAATATATTAAAGTTTTAAGAAACTATTATTTCATAAACACGACGCGTTCAGTGATTGTTTTATTGCTGTGTACAAGTGTCGCTCGCCGTATCAATGATATATATGATTCCTCCTGTATACATAAAATGTATTAAGATGTTA
Source organism: Antheraea pernyi (assembly GCA_015888305.1). NCBI lineage: Eukaryota > Metazoa > Arthropoda > Insecta > Lepidoptera > Saturniidae > Antheraea > Antheraea pernyi. Next base: position 27,091 of record MU162296.1, read on the forward strand.
AATCACGTACATGGACTCGCTGGTATTATCTAATTTAATATATTTCTTTTAATATTATTTTATATAATTTATTATTTTTCAAGTGATACACTATTTCATATCAAACTATTATCTATCTATATCTTCTATATACTATAATAAAACTGTAGGAAGGTCAAATCTGTACATTAAATATTTTTTGAAAATTTTGATTGGGTAGACTTTGCTATCGATATAGAAGCCAAAAATAGTATTTTTTCCATTTTTGTCTGCCTGTCTGTCTGTCTTTCTGTCCATGTGAACACGTATCACTCTGAAAGTACTGAACCAATTTTGACGAAACTTGACACAATGATAACTCATATTACAAGGTTACATCTAGGATACTTTTCGTCCCATAAAACGCAACGGGTTCCCCAGGATAACGAAAGACAAAAATTTGTAG
>MNPI01026094.1:0-26958 GCA_015888305.1 Antheraea pernyi
AAAAAAAAGATTTAAAACTGTCTTCGCTGTATGTGATTTTGTTGTAATTTTATACCTCGCATCTATACATATAAAATAAAATGAATGTGTTTGTTGCTTTTGGGGGTCAATATCCAAGACGATAAAACCAATTTTGCCTATAAAATAAAAGCCTATCACAGATATATAGATGACTTATCACAGTATCATACATACATATGACTAGTTATATTTCTAAATGAGCTAAGTCCAATTTTAATCGCTTATATAACCTATTTTATTTAGATTTCCAGTTATTACACACGGAGACAGAAGTTCAAATTTTGCCGTTCATAAGGCGTCTAGTTTTTTTTTTATGATCTTCATATTTTACATGAAAAAATTTTGAAGATCTTGCAAAATACCGTAAAATATTAGGAATGGTTAAATTGAATTTAGCTCAATTTGGAATTTAATGACTCATATGATTACGCTTTTCTAAAGGAGCTAATCAATAACGATGAAGTTTAATAAAGGTTGTTTATTATCAAAAAAAGATAATGCTGTAGCAATAAACAAGGAATAGTTAAAAAATAAAAGATAATCCATGAATATAACATACCAACTTCCAATTTTTGGCACTCTATGAACGACGTAAAATAGTCGATTTAATTCGTTCGAGTAATATACCCAATGGAATTGTAGACTGTCCAGAACTATTATCAAAAGTTCAGTTATTTGTGCCCACAAGCATATTAAGAAAACCTAAATTATTACATGTATTATATTATATACATTATTATATAGGCTCCTATTGAAAATCAGCGCTGCAGTACTACTTTGCAGATTTTTGCTGAATGGGTTCGCCAATTGTTGGACATCTATTTTTCATTTTTAAAATGTATTTTTTTTCTGTCTAATTAGTTTGTGTAATTTAATTGTATGGTTGTTCCAACAATATAAAAAAAAATGTATTACATGTCCTCACTAGTGAGGACAATATATCGACAAAATGCTTTTCGAATGCGGGCATGTATATATTTTAATTTTTTAGGCAATAATGTAGATTTATTTTACACTAGCGTATCGTGCCCTACACAATGTTTGTCTGGAGACTTCTCTCGTTACTTTGAGTTTAATCATTGTTTTTTTTTAATTTATTGCGGTTTTTTGTTCTCTATTTATTTAAATTTCTATACGTAAACACTTTTAATTGACCTTTAACTTTGTTACTGTTGCGTTATTTCAATAATGTTTGCTGTAAGTTTTTCTAAATAATTATTATAAAAATAATTTACCACGATTAAATAGGAAGTTTCTTTTTTATGTTATAACTGACAAACGAACTTGTGGGTCACTCTTAAATTGGGTAAATCTTTTAACCCAAATTTTTCATTTTCTGTATAATTAAAAAAACATACCAACCTTGGCCTTATAATTACAAACAAAACAAACAAAGATAAAGTCAAATAGATTCTGAAATGATGCAGTCATTTTCGGTAATTGATTTTTATTTATATAGATTCATACGGATTGTTTTTTTCGATGGATGCTTAATCAGTTTCAAGTAAGAAGATAGTTATCAAAACGCTTGTTAATTCAGTAAAAAATATGTATGGCCGGATAAACAATAAAATCTGTTTATTAAAAAGGTTAATGTTTGTCATAAATTACACGAAAATGAATTTAAACGTAAATACCAAAAAAAAAACATTACTCAATTTAATTTCGATTAACCGTTTAATAAAAGGGTAAAATACCACACAACGCCGTATGATAATTTTATCACATTATCAGAGTGAACTCAATGCCTTTTTGCTTGAATTCGGCAACGCATTAAGGATAATAGAACGACGGTCGAATACGTTGTTAGAATACGTGACTCGTTACAGTTTGGAGTGTTACGGTAGAGTGAAGTGCTTGAAACAGTAATGAGTTAACACTACAATGGTATAAACTATATAAGACTTAATATAACAATGAAATCACAACATGGTGGTAGGGTTTTCTATATAAAGTACTAGCTGACCCGTGCCCATTTCGACGGGCGGTAAACATTTATAAAAAAAAAATATTTTTTGTGACTTAAATACATAAGTTAGACATATGTTATTGTTGACTTTCTTGTAGGTATTATTAAGCTCTACAACTTTTTTCTAGAACTTAATCATATATCTCTCATCGTAAAGGCAGCGTTCGTAAGAAACGTTTTTGTTCGACCGTTTTTTCTCCGACTTACTTTGCAAATCCGACTTCCACTAAAAAGTCTTTTCATTTTTCGTTTTAATAAATAGCCTATGACACTTACAAATACCGTGGCTTTCTATTGGTTAACCCCTACAACGTGACAAACTCACAAACTTTACGTCTTTATAATATTATTAGTATAGATTTATGTATGAAGCGATGGTGGCAGTAGTCCGGTCAAGCTGTTAAGACCTTGCTAGGCCAATAGTCAGTTCGAAAAAAAAACTATAGTGGCTAAATAGCTACCTAGTTGTAGACAATTATAATTAAATTGTTTGTCTTCTGTATAATTAAACACACTCAGCCTAACTGGTCTTCTAGTAGATGTGAAAATACACAAAATATTTTTCTATCATGTTTACTTGTCAAGTTATGGGCTCGTAACAGTCGTCATATTTGAAATTCGGATTTACTTGGAAATAGTTTTTCGAATGGAACAGATTTACAATCAAATATTAAATGCAGTGACTTATATAGAAAATTAATTGCTCTCCGGACAAGCTGTTAAGACCGTGCTAGGTCAATAGCGTAGTCAGTTCGAAAAAAAAAACTGTGGTGGCTAAATGAATAGGAAATAATTGTAGGCGATTATAATTAAATTGTTTGTCTTCTGTATAGTTAAGTTCGTTCACACTTTTGGATCCCAACTGGACTTCTAGTAGGTGTGAAAATACACAAAATATTTTTTTATCATGTTTACTTGTCAAGTTATGGGCTCCTAACAGTCATATTTGAAATTCGGATTTACTTGGAAATAGTTTTTCGAATGGAACAGATTTACAATCAAATATTAAATGCAGTGACTTATATAGAAAATTAATTGCTCTGTTTCAAAATTAAACTTCAATAAATCTTTCTTTTAATGTGTAAGGGGTGTCGAAAAACATCTAAGACTTGAGACACCCAAGCCAACCTCACCTGCATGTGGTGCGCCCTGCTGAATAACGAACGAGGCAATGGCGAAAGCGGGGTGGTAGGGTTGCAGCCTGACTGGGTCGCAACCACCATGTAAATGGCGAAAAAGTCGGTCATAGTGATTCACTTCTGCGAGTCGCGTTTCGGGATCAGCCTGTGCATATCCAGCTTTTCGCAGGCCGGCATGACAGCGGCGACCGGCGATGGATAGTGTGTGACTCGGTGGTCGCCGTAGTTTTTGGATTCTACTGTGCTTACCATCAGGCACAGTGCAATCATAAAAAAAACTAGAAGTAACTTTTTCAAAACTAAATTTAAAACACACATAAAATACACAACAACTTTTAATATACTATGCATTCACATGCACACCTACTAGAAGTCCAATTAGGCTGAATATGAACGAATCTCAGAACCTCATTTTTTCTTCGTTATCTGCTTCACGTGAAATACCCCAAGAGTCAAGTTAGTTGAAAAAATACTATCATCAGAATATATATTGACGTGAATATACGAAAATAATATGCGGTGTCATAATTACATAGTATAAAGTAGTCCGGTGAAGCTGTTAAGGCCTTGCTAGGCTAGCGTAGTCAGTTCGAGAAAAAAAAAACAGTATAAAACAAAGTCCTTTGCCACGTTTGTCTGTCTGTTCGCTATAAACTCAAAAACTACTGAACGGTTGCTCAGGCGGTTTTCACCAGTAAATATATTTTTTTTATCTTATAGGAGGCAAATGAACAGACGAGTCACCTGATCACCGCCCTTCATAGACCCTAGCAACACCAGCGGAGGTGCAAGTGCTTGCCAGCCTGTGTTTGGGGGGAGGGAAGAGTGGGGAAAGGGGGAGGGGGAAGAGGAGATGGGTCTCCGGTGCTCTCACTGACCGAACGAAACGCAACAATGCAAGCACTGTTACTTAACGTCGGTTTTCTGTAAGCCGATCCATTCATGCTGAAACCAGCAGTAGCTTCAGCGTGGCTCTACCACCTACAAAGTGATTCCTGAGGAAGGTTTACGTTTATTATCAGGGCGCGACAATGGCCGCCGTGCCCGCTAGTGATTTATAAATATAAAAACGCAGACAAAGTCGTGTGCGGTTGTTAATGTTATCCATTTTTCGTACATTACTTTCGTGGTTGAAGAAGCAAAAGTAATTGTTTTTGATTTATCCTGACATACCGAATTTATTCGTAAGAGATCGATATCGAGAATCACCATTATAACTTCAAACTCGTTTGTTTCTTAGTCGATCAAGCGAAAGTACTGAAACAAAGAAACAAATACATAACAGAACATATTGTGTATATATCTATACATATATACATGTTTGATTCCTCTTACAAAGGAAAGTTTACGTGTGTGAGTTTCTTCTATTCGTAAAACCAGTTTGGTAGTTCCTTTTGTTATTTAAATTGGTCTTTTAATATCGTGCATGGCGTAAGAACTACTTTTGATATTATTAATATGCACTAGCTGATACGCGCTAATTCGACTGTGTCGTTCAATTGTTTTGTTATATCTCAAAGGAATTAGGCAGCGTTTTTAACGAAAGCTCCCAGGCGGGTTGCCTTTTTCCAACAATTATCGTTATATTTTAACCAATTAACAAATAAAATCTTAAAAATTAAATACCTTCCTTGTGATTGTGATTGTGAATCACTCCATTTATTACTGAAAACCGAAATAAATCCGATCAATAGTTTTTATCGGGAACAGATAGACAGACGCGGCGGATGACTTTGTTTTATAATATATAGTGATGTGAACAGTGTTTGTTATAATTATGAACTATAATACTATTTTTATAAAAAAGCAGCTCTAGATCTAATATTTAGAGTCAAATAATTTTATATAAATACGAATAAAAGTATAAATTAACAGAGAAATGTGTAAAATACAGCAGAAATAAATTAGGAAATATGTGTTCTTATTCACAGATAATTAATCACATAACTTTTCTACGAGCTGACAGCCATGATACCACTCTCAAATTTGAAACTATTTTACCCCAAAGGCTGGTTAAACGACAAACGGTCGAGCTTTTTTTATATCATAGGAGGTAAACGAACAAGCGGGTCACCTGATGTTAAGTGATCACCGCCGTCCATAGACACTAACAACACCAGAGGAGTCGCAAGTGCGTAGCCCACCTGTCTTTGGGGAGAGGGAGAGTAAAGGAAGGAGGAAGGGGAAGGATGGTGGGCCTCCGGCACTCTCACTGACCGAACGAAACGCAACAATGCAAGCACTGCTACTTTACGTCGGTTTTCTGTGAGAGGGTGGTACTACCATTGACTGACCCATTCAAGCTGATACCAGTAATAGCTTCAGGGTGGATCTACCACCACTAAGTTAATAATAAGTGGTCCTAGAAAACCTTAGCATTTTTGCAAAATTGCAGTGTCTGGATGAGCAACCAGACGATGGCGGAATGAACGAGTTAAGAACAGCAGTGAAAGTATAATTTGACTATACTCGATATTTCCTTAGACTTCTTCTTTGTGAATACGCTAAAAGAGAGGTAAATATCCGTCCCTTGGTTACGTATGCGAGAGTAAAGCGAGAGATGGCTAAATATCAAGTAACAAATGTAAAACGCAGATAATATACAAACCATAATGTAAACTATATCGTGAATTCTCCTCTATAGAGTTATTTGCAAGAAGATTCGGTATTACGTATCGATAACAATATCGTTGTTATGATAGAGTTTGATCTTGTCTAATACATAATTTGTATTTGTCATTTTTATACTGCTGTTTAACAATATTTGCTATCGCTTTTCTTTTGCCAAATACGTAATCAGGTGATCGACTAACTATGTTGTTATTCCTATGAAGATTTAGTAATATAAATACAGGACAAAACATAATCTGAATTAATCATATTATTAGATACTGTATACGGACTGGCTACAAATAAACAAACAATAACTCATAGACCGTGGGTATACAGAAACCGCCTCGAACTTTGTCGACTCGTTCGAATAATTATATCATTGTTAGGATAGAGTTCGGTCTTGTCTAATATATCATTTGCATTTGTCATTTTTATACTGCCGTTTAACCATTTTTGATATCGCTTTTCTTTTACCAAATACGTAATCAGGTGATCGACTAACTATGTTGTTATTCCTATGAAGATTTGGTAATATAAATACAGGACAAAACATAATCTGAATTAATCATATTATTAGATACTGTATACGGACTGGATACAAATAAACAAACAATGACTCATAGACCGTCGGTATACAGAAACCGCCTCGAACTTTGTCGACTCGTTCGAATAATTACATCACTCTTCTAGAGCTTTCCACCCTAATTGAAACGTAAATAATGCACACTGCAGTGCGTCCCAATAAAGTTGTATTCTAGATATCGAAGCAAATAGTGAATTTATTCGATTTTTGTCTGTTGGAGTACAAAATAAATTAGTTCAGACGCAAATGGCATTTACTTTACCGGCGGACGTAACAATATTGAAGCGGATATTTATTTAGTTTTGCGATTGATTTGCTTTTGCGAAATATTTCACTTGGAGCCAATATATGTAGATAATTATACTAAACAGACTAAAGATAAGAACTTACTTGTCTAATGAAAATATCGAATGAAAATTATCTATATTATAATAATGATAATATTGTAAAGGGGTAAAGTTTGTGAGGTTGTAGAGGGTTATCTCAAGAACTATTGGTCGGATTTGAAAAATTCTTTTACTGTTACATAGCTCATTTATCAAGAAAGGCTATTGGCTATATATCATCACGCTACGACTAATAAGAGCGGAGCACCAATGAATAATGTTTCAAAATCTGGTACTTTTTTCATTTTCAGAGCTTCCGCTGTGAGTTAGTGTCAGCCCAAAGTATCTAGTAGATTATAAATCTTTCGTGATATTTTGACACGTTCCATGGTTTCTTCTCAAAATCTAGTTGTGGTCATAATTCTTTTTACGTTATTGTACCACCATTAGTGGCTTTTTTAATAGGTTATGCTATTTGTATTTACTGTTGATTTATGTTTGTTTTTGAAATGGAAATTCTTATGGGAGGGCTTTGAAATTCTGATCGGAAACTTTTCTGTGTGTCGAAAGGTGGTGGGTGTAAACGCGGTGTCGGGTATAATGTTGAAAACACCGGCTCTCGGCCGATCGCCGAAGTTAAGCAACGTCGAGCGCGGTCAGTGCTTGGATGGGTGATCGTCTGCGAACACCGTGACTTAGTATCGTATTTTTTTTTAAATAAAACATATCTCTGTGACACTAATGTTTCACTTCTATAGTGTGTTTTGACGACACATCCTATTTTTTTTAAATTATATATATTATTTACTTACTATAGGTTTTTTATATTATACTTAGTTGTTTTGTCACTTAGATTTTATCTTATTATATTTTTTTGTTTATTAGTTTGTAAAAAAATATAAAAATTATACAGGGCTAATAAAAAGTTCATATAAATAACATTTAGATAAAATTAGTTATTACTGTCTTGCTAATATATCCAATAGACGATTGGGAATTCTGCGATACAATTTCATAGATTGGATCCTTCCAGACGAACGCATCGCAATAACTCTCACATCTCGCATTCTTGGTTCACTGATTTAAGTAATTAATGTTTTAAGAAACTTTACGAAAAGTCGATCAATCTTACTTTATACGGAGTGAAATGATTTTGACGTTCGAAGTTTGATAAAAAAAATATTATTAGAAAGTTGAGGAATATTTGTGAGCGTGTTATGATGTTTTACAATCACTAGATTATGTATGTATATAGGGACCAAAATATAAATGTCTAACCAACGTTATATAGTTATTATGTCAACATAAAGGCTTGGATCATAAACTTTTTTTTTAACTTTATTTAGGGGCTTTTATTCCACAGAACATATCAGCCCCATTGTTCCCCAATCCTTCTAGCTTCTATCAAGAGAGTCGCTGTTAGATCATATAGACACTGCTAGATTACAATAAGTCATTTCAATTTGTTTATATTCAAATCAAAAACACTGTATACAGTTTAGGCCCTAATAAGGCACTTATGATTGATTGGTTTATTAAGTTTAACGATTTTTATATCTAATAGGCGTATCGAGATCATTTGAAAACTTTTTAAAAATTATTTCTTAACTGTGGAAAAACCACATTTATAAATTTGGTAACTTCAAATGTTTTGATTTTTTTCTTCCGATAGAATTATTCAATCTCCTTGAATTAAATTGAGTTGATCGATATTAAAAAATAAAATTTGTGAACAACTCCCACTTGATCAAAACAACATGAATGTAGTCCACATGCGATAGAAGTGAGAACTTTATAAATATTTTTATAAACGATAATGTACCATATCTTATTCTCTCGCAAGTTACATATTATAGATGTATATGCTATCTCTTTTTAATGTCGCTTTTTCGTTCTATCGAGTTTCAAATTATAAGGGGGCTGAAGAAGTTACACTTACAAAAATGACTATTCCAAAATTGGTTCCACAAAAGTAGTTAATACATTCTGACACAGTTTCGAAAGTCTGCAATGGTTTTACAATTTCCTGTACTGCTTTACTAAAAAAAAAAACACAGTGTATCTTTTTTTCGAACTGACTATGCTATTGACCTAGCAAGGTCTTAACAGCTTTACCGGACTACTGGCACTGTATATCAGTGTCTCGTTATACCACAACTTGTTTAACATATATGTATTACGTGACCTATGTACATTAAAATAAAGGTTATGAATATTAACAGACCTTTAACACTAAGTTATTGCAATGGGTTTATACCTATTCCTTATTTATACGCCTATTAGAATTCAAGATATTTGGGTAAGTTTTATGTTTGGTTCTTTAAAAGAAATCCATATATAAATCAAGATCAGACCTAGCAAGGTCTTAACAGCTTCACCGGACTGTGCCAGTAGGCACTGTATATTAGTGTCTCGTTATACCACAACTTGTTTAACATATATGTATTACGTGAGCTATGTACATTAAAATAAAGGTTATGGATATTAACAGACCCGTCTTTAACACTAAGTTATTGCAATGGGATGCGCATTAGAATTCAAGATATTTGGGTAGGTTTTATGTTTGGTTCTTTAAAAGAAATCCATATATAAATCAAGATCAGTTTGCTCTATTGTATATCATCTATTGCTCATGGGTGCCTAATCCACTAAGAATAATAATAACAATAATAAAGCCCTTTATTCACACCAACTTATTATCTATTTACAAAGTATTAAAACTAAAAACTATGAGTATGTTAAATATATCTTAATCTATTCTAATATTTAATAATCTTTGTAGGTCTGTTTGCCAATCGGCGAAGGCCTTCTCCAACCTTTTCCATTCCTGTCTATCTTGGGCCACTCTATTCCACGTAACTCCTGCAACTTGCCTAATGTCATGAACCCACCTTTTCTGTAGTCTGCCCCTTTTCCTTTTCCCTTCTAGGGTACTATTGTGTCACAATTTTGCTCCATTTCTCTTGGCCTCTTATCAATTGCCCTGCCGCATTGCCATTTGAGTCTTCTGATTTTGGATGTATGTCTTTTTCCTGATGACATGGTTTTTTATTCTAGTCTAATCCACTACTGATATTAAATATATTGACGAGTTAATTTAATTTTAATCTATAATTTAAACGAATAAATAATGGAAATCGATTTAGTAAATCACGTCTTATGACTACAAAAACTGCCAGATTGACTAAAAACTATTACATTGTATAATAAATAAGCACATGTGTAAATTTGTGAAACTAACAAAAGCGATTTTTATGTAAATGAAATCGCATTAAGAATTTCTTAATAAGCCACACATTTGTCTGCTAGATTAAACTATATGCAAAATAATATACTTAAGTACAACGAAATTATTTTATCCTAAAAGGAATGCTAATCCATCTCTATTACGTATTAAAATAGATTTTAGCATAAAGTATAAACCTCTATATTTATGTAAATGTTAGGTATTTTTGCATATTTATTTTTATAGGCACTTTTAACATTTGCTTTAGATTCTTTATATTTTATTGTTGGCAAGAGTCTAATAAAGGACTAAAATGTAAATAAAAATAAAATGTAAAAACTAGAAATGAATATTGAGTAATAAAGCAACGTATAAAGCTGTGACGATATAAATTTACTGCATTATGCGTGCAATTTGTTAGCGCGGTTATTATTATAGTCAAGTAACATTTGCTCGTCACCTGGTTGGTGAATGTCGAATGGTGAATACTTCAATTGCATGATCCAGTGCCTTAGAAAGAATTTTATTCTTTCTTTCTTCTAGCTAGTAGTCCAATTAATGATGTTATAAGTAACAAGACGGATTTAAATATGTTCCACAGTTTGTATTGGCAGGCGGTACTGTTTTTATAATATAATTTTAATCTTTGTTTGATTTGTTATTCTTTGAAGTAATATTTGACAGCTTCTAGGTGGTAGAACCACGTTGAAGCTATTACTGGTTTCAGCATCCTCTCACAGAAAACCGACGTGAACTAACAGTACTTCCATTGTTGCGTTTCGTTCGGTCAGTGAGAGCGCCGGATACACAACTCCCCTCCCCCCTCCCCAATCCTCCTTCTCCGAAACATAGGCTGGCAACGTACTTGCGACTCTTCTGGTGTTGCAAATGTCTATGGACGGCGATGATCACTTAACATCAGGTGACCCACCTGTTCGTTTGCCTCCTATGGTATAAAAAAAGCTGTAATATTTAATGTTTGAAACTATTAAAATATTCATGGAAATAGTAATTACTTACTAATGATATATCATTCCATGACTTCTAAAAGTTTTGCTTGTATACTTTGTACTATATAATTTTGGAATTTGACAGTTTTGGAGCATTCAATCAATTGACAAGTACACAACGCACTCACGTTACCACTGCCACGATACTAAGGTCAATATTGGCTATCTAGCCAAGTTTTGACATCGCCTCGGAGCTTTTATAACAACAAGGCGTGGTACAAAACTCTCCCAACTTTTTCTTAGTAACCTAAACTTCATGAATGTATGAAGGCCTTTCCTAACCCAGTAGGGCTACATATTAAGGAAGGTATTACAAGGGAAAGAAAAAAAAAGGAACGCAATATCAATTCACATGATCGATACCGGTAAATATACACGTATAATATTTTATGTCGTACCATTTTACTTTTATTAAAAAACCTATCTTTCAGTAACCCACTTTTACCCAAGTTTACGGTGTCCAATATAAAAATACATCTCGACACCTTTTACCTCGGATAGGGCTGTCACTTACTAAGATTGGATGATAACAGTTTGAAGCGCTCTCAGAGGCCACCTAATAAGTGATGGAAGTGCCCGTGAGACGAGTGTAATCTTAGTTATTTCACATTATGATGATTCAGGAAAATGGTTGATCTATGAGGAGATTGTAAAGATAGGAGACGTATTGAGCTTTTCGAATTAAATAATAGGGTTGTCGTACAAATTAGGAGTGGTGAGGTTTTAGCTACAGCAAAAAGGTTAGGATGTTGCTCTGATGCTCTGCTCTTCAGGATTATAGGTGCTAGATGCACCAAATTATTCATGAGCAATCGCATCTAAATTTCAAATGCAATTGAAGTCTTATGTAAGATTAATTACAAATTGATACAAATTACTGTGATCAGTTGGACTAGACTCCTAACTCCGCTTGTTTCCACTCATTTAGCGAATATACGAAATGTATATTATACAGGAGTTGCATAAATATTAGTAAATAAAACTAAATTGCAGTCTGGTCCACATAAACTACACAAATATAATATGGTTAAACGAATGAGTTTATAATTTATATATAACTAGCCGGACCGGCAGACGTTGTCCCGCCCATATTATAAAAAAATCCTTGACAAGTTATATACCAAAACCTTCCTCATGAATCCCTCTAACCACTGGTGAAATCCGCATGAAAATCCGTTCAGTACTTTTTGAGGTTATCGCGAACAGACAGACGGACAGACGCGGTAGGGGACTTTGTTTTATACTATGTTACGTAATGATTGATTTCAAATTTTTTACTCCTTATGAAGTTTGGAATGGATTGGGTAGTACAGTCCTTAGCAATATTTTTGACTGTTCTGAATATAGCTTTAAGTTTTGGCTTGTGTGTAATATCTTCAAGAGTTTTACACAAAATAAAGTTACAGTACTATTATAGGAATCTAAAATTGGCATTTATTTATTCTTAGGTGCTCTTGATGTTATGCATGTAATATATTAATTATTAGTACCTAAATTAGTGTTCAGTGCATCTATGACCAGAGCGGCCAAAAAGCTTGGCGCAGATTGTACAAATGACAACTCGATTATGTAGTGTGCCAATTCAAAGGATGTTTTTTCTTTGCTTATATTGTCTCCAGTTCTCGTTAATAAAGATTGCCACCCCCTCGCTAGAACTCTCCAAGAAACTTTTATAACATTTCAGAGTTAATGTTCCATGTTATTATATCTAATCCATTGCACTTGTGCGCGATAATCAAACTATATTACACAGAATGCGACCAATATGTTATTACATACTACACTCCACAAAGATCCAGGTAAAAACACCTATATATATTTAGGTCGCCAGTCAAAAATTGACTACAGAAAAGTATCGATGTTCCATTACCTAAATTGGAGAGGTAGTCCCTAGACATTCCTTCATATCTCATTTTTTCATTTTTATTTTTTTTTACCTGGGGTTATCCCTTTTGGATACGCTCCCGGGGGAGAGGGTGGACTAAAACTCCACGGTGTACCGTCAGACCGTAATTGTTGGGGTGGCAAGGGATCGAACTTAGCTAATCTAACTTGTAGCGCCGCCCTGCGGAAGGTGACCGCCGGGCTCCTACCTATAGAGAGGCAGACTGGGTACACACTAGTTGCCTTCCCTCGTCCGCTGGACCTGTGCAATGAGGAGATGGGCCTCCGGCCCAGCCCTTCAGGTCCGGCTACGGTGGCGGAGAGGACCACTTAGAGGGTCTACCTCGGGGGCCCTCGCCACCGCCTCCTTCTGCGTGATGATTTCCTCGCAGAAGGAGGCCATTGCTCCTCACGCCTGTTCGCTCCCAAGCATGGCAGCGATAAATTCACCCCTACCGCCGACGCCAGAATGCGGCGCTGTCACTCCCACGCAAAGTTTAAAGTTGTTATTAATCAACTGCCGGTGTTGCAAAAGGCAAAGCAACTACAGTAAAAAAACAATAAAGTTTTCAAAGATTTATTACGAAAAATGTTAACTAAAGGACATAATCGTTTGTATTAAATAAACTAAAAATAAAACTTAAGAGAACTCTTATGTATTTATTTATCCGAACCCTAATTATGAAAATGAATAAATATGTTAAATTGAATATTTGTCACAAAATAAAATACGTGAAAGAAAAGTAACGGGTAGAGGGTCGCGAATTATTTCTTCGTACTAAAGGGGTCGTGTCAAGAAAAAGTTTGAAAAACACTGGTTTAACATAATATAACATGTGATTAAACGCAAAAATATCAAGAATACTAGGTGAAATTTGGGAATAATTGGGATGCAAAATATTTGTGAAGAAATTAATTGCTAGAACACAACGATTAATCATCCTTTAGCAAATCATAAATTAAGGAACATTTCCTTTTGGGGTTAATCTTGCACAAGACGAGGGCCGTTTATTTTTAAATACTGTAAACTTGAGTAACATAAAAGATTAATCAACAGCTTTCAATATCCAAGATCCAAGATGCCGAACATCAATCAGTCTATTCATTTTGTATTTACGTTTCTAACATTTTACTTAAAACTGTTACTCTGCTATCGTTCCCTAATGCAATTGAGTTTTATTTAAATTTTAATTGGTTGTTGACTCCAAAATTGGTATCTCTTTATTGTCTATGTAAATTAGGTAAGAATGATTGGAGAATTAACGTTAAAATGAGGAATAATCACAAAATATGCTGTAAACAAAAGAATTAGAATCTTCCAAACTTTAAATATTCTTGTTTATACCAGGTGAATATTTAAATGGTGATACCTTTCAACCCTGTGGTAGTTCATGGTCACATTTAACATATAAAATAATAATATCAAAATAAAAACTAATAAACAACAAAGAGAACCTTAGTTAAAGTTTATTCTAAAACTTTTAAAAGTATGGGAACGATACCTTTAAATGTAAAACAATCCCGCCTAGTTTCAATGAATAATTTTAAAGGGACGCTTTTCAAGGTTAACCATTACGTAAGTGCTTGTCGCGAGAATGCCGCACGGTCGAACTATGGAAAACGGGGTGCGGGTCGTGGTGTGGGACGCTGGGTGGACTGCGAGGCAGGGCGTGATTCATTTATTAAACGAGTTTGTTTTTGCGTAAATCACCTGATGTTGAGTGTCTATCAATTTTGTGTTTCTCGAGGTAATTAGCTCAAATATTAAGCACTTATTTTTTTAATTGATTTATAACGAGAATCGACTAATAATTATCCTGTAATAGTATTGCTAGCGACTAACCAGTTGCTTTGCATACTAACGGAGAAAAAGAGACCAATTTTTTTACTTACGTACAACTATGTAATTAAATAGACGGCAACTGAACGCCAACCTGTTAATTTTGACAATATCTTTAAAGATCTCCCTTCCGTCTCACTGACCTATTATTTTTTTATATGGAGATTTTTAACGCAAATCTTTCACTATTCCGTAAGATATTTCATATATTTTCTTTCATAGAAACATTGTCTTGATTATAACAAAACGTGAATTAGTCAAATAAGTGTAGTTCTAAAATGATGTGCCTACATACGTTCGGTTATTCATTTTTATTTATATATATTACTAGCTGAGCCGCGCAACTTCGTCTGCGAGAAATCTGTTTCTACCGGTT
Source organism: Antheraea pernyi (assembly GCA_015888305.1). Taxonomy (NCBI): domain Eukaryota; kingdom Metazoa; phylum Arthropoda; class Insecta; order Lepidoptera; family Saturniidae; genus Antheraea; species Antheraea pernyi. The sequence goes on from MNPI01026094.1 coordinate 14,988, forward strand.
CCAATTATATTTCCAAACTCGAAAAATCTTACTTAAACCTAGAACCCGATATCAGGAACACCCACCGTTTCCAAATGTGAAACCAAACAATTCGAGATCCAATCAAACAGTTACTTTGCGTCGTCTTAAATAAGTCTATAAAACCACGAATAAAAAATAGAAGAGTGGGTTTAGGAGGGTGAAAATTTAGGGTTATAGGCATTTTTATGGGCAACTGAAAAAAACACAAAATAAAAAGTAAAAAAAATGTATAGAGAAACCCTAATCACCTAGATGTATAAAATATACGAGTACTTTACGACCGCTTCTTATACCTACCAAATATATACTAACATTTTCTTAAAAATCGGTCGAACCGTTTCGGAGGAGTTCGAATACAAACACCGTGACCCGAGATTTTTATATATTAGATTTGTAAAATCCTTAATCTCAAAAAGGCAATAAAAATTGAATCACCATACCGATGCGGATATAAATCTATAGATATAAATAAAGTTAATATGGCTGTTGTAAATCTGGGTTAATCATTAAAAGGGTTGGAACCAATTTTAATGAAACTTTATGAATAGATGAAGGACTTTTCAGAGTTATATGTAGGTTAAATATTATTACCCTTTTTAATAGATAAGATAATTTGTAATATTAAATTTTAACACCGGTAACTTTAAAACGGTACGTGGATTATTAAGGTTAGGTAGTAAAGAGTCCAAAATTATTCCAGATAAGGTACGCAGTTCCCAAAAAAAAGTAAGACCGACGAGAACGGAAAAACAAAAGTGTGAGAAGTCACAGTTTAATAATATTACTGAAGCTCTGTAACTCAAAGACTGTTTTATAACATGTGATATGGATGGTTACTGATATTATTATCAACCTTGAATATAATATGAAGGTAACTGTATGTACAAAGGCATCGATTCGATTGATCAAAGAAAAGAAATCGCTGTAGCCAATAATATTCAGTTGTAATATGGTTAGGCATGCTTAAATGTGATACGTATAATATTATCCAATATAAATAAAGATCTATTTGGCTGCTTCTTTTTCTGTAGGAAGTAATAGGATAAGGTTTGTGTGAAAGAATTATTTTGTAAAATCGAACGGAAAAGTGGAATAATTTAGGTGAGATAGAAGAGAGATCTTAAAGAACATTGTCAGAATTTTATTTGATTCCATAGTCATACTGTAAAGGGAAGATTTGGTGTCATTTTCTTCATTAGGATAGGTCTACCATTGGGCGCGCATCATTCAAAAAGTACTGTCCAAATTTCGACAAATTTTTTTTATTGTCTTGTTACATATTTAGCCATTATCTAAAGAAAGCAGTATAACGATGGCTTCATTTAATATTAAGTTATTAGAGTTTTAAGAAACTCTAATTTTTATAAGCATGTTCAGTTGCCATTCCATTTTATTACGAAAAGGGAAGATTTCGTGTCATTTTCTTTTTTAGGATAGGTCTATTATTGGGCGCGCATCTTTCTAAAGCTACTGCATAGGTATTGATCAATTTCTAAAAATTTTTTTTTCTTGGACATTGGTCCTTACTTAAAGGAAACAAGATAACGATAGCATCATTTTATACAAAGTTAATAAGTTTTGAGAAACTACAATTTTATAATCACTACGCCATACGTAATGTATGTTTTCTTACCGTGGAGAAGTTCTTATGTTACTTATGTCTTTACTTTAGTACCGAACCGATTTTCACGAGATGTTTCTTGGAGATAACGTACATGCCAGAGTAGTATATAAACTAAATGAGTCGTTACATTTAAAAATAAGCTAAATCTAATCTTAGCAGCTCCTAATTAATTTTACATTGTTTTTCCAAATCTTCAAATTTTGTACATTTAAAATATGAAGAAAAACGAAAAACCTTATGAACCGCAAAATTTGAACTTCTTTCTCCTGGTGTATAAAAACTTGAAATCTTAATAAAGATAAACATGAACGATTAATATTGGATTTAGGTCATTTTGAAATGTTATGTCTCAAGTATTATTATGTTTTCCATAGATGCTAAGCAGTAATGACATGAGATAAAAAAACCATATAGCACTAACTGTTTTGATGACAAATATCAGCAGTAACTTAATTTATATGTATCCTTCTTGTGTGAATAGTATTTTAATGGTGGTAGAGCCACGCTGAAGCTATTACTGGTTTCAGCATGAATGGGTCGGCTCGTCCGTGGTAGTACCACCCTCTCATAGAAAACCGACGTGAAGTAACAGTGCTTGCATTGTTGCGTTTCGTTCCGTCAGTGAGAGCGCCGGAGACCCACCTCCCCTCCCCTCTCCTCTCTCCTCTCCCTTTCCCTCCCCTACAGTTATGATTCGAAGTATTTGATTCCATAAAGCCGAGAAGCTGTTTGATTTGTAGAAATTATGCAAAATCACATCCAACAATTCACATCAGTGAGGAAATTTTAGAATAATCATTACTTTTCTTTTGTTAATTCAAAATTTGCAAATTTTATCCTAAAGAATCATACCAGGACGCTTCAAATTTCATGCCAATAAAATCGTAAAATTAATAAAACCTGCTTTTTGTAATATTCCTTGAAGTAGAGAAAAAAAATCTAAAGTGCCTGTTTTGTTTTTTGCTAAATTCCCTATACAAATAGACTAGATAAGATATATCAGTTCAGAACGTTTTTCCCATTTCTAATCCGTTTTTGTTTTGTTTAGTAGATATACTGACAAACTTTTGTATTATTAATAAAAAAAATTAAAATGTTTGTTATTATCATACCATAGATGATTCTAAACTTTTATTTATAAAGTTCTATGCATCATACGTTATGTCCCTTATAATCTGCAATCTATAAAGTTTTAAAATACTCCGTGCAAATAATAACATCTGTATTAACGGATGAAAAAAAACTGTATATGTCTTATGTTGAAAAGACAGAACTGAATTTTACTAATAATGTTTGTATCTATCGTTAAGAGATGGCGTCACAGTACAGTTAGCTCGCGCTTTCATATGATCGCTGTCTTTTAATTACATGCAGCTGTCAGTCTGACATAATTTAATTAGCCAGGTGTCCCAAAATTATTAATTGTTCTTTTGTTTGGTCGTTGTCCGAATCGTTTTCTTAGTGTCGTTTCAATCAATATTTTGACCGTGTCGTATTAATAAAATTTCCGTAAACACTTTGTTTATTGTTGAATAATTAAAAGGAATCTCGGTACATATTATACAACAAAGTCGGTATATCTGTTCGCGATAAACTCAAAAACTACTGAAATAATTTGCATGCAGTTTTTACCAGTAGATAAAGTGATTTGAGGAAGGTATATAATTTGTAACGGTTTTTTTATAACATCCGCCGGGCCTGGCGGGGAGTTTTAAATCTATACTTATATTATAAAGATGTAAAGTTTGTTACGTTGTAGGGGGTAATCTCAGGAACTACTAGTCCGATCTGAAAAATTATTGCAGTGTTACATAGGTCATTTATCGAGGAAGGTTTATAGTCTATATATCATCATAAGACCAATAGGAGAGGAGCACTAGTAGTGAAGAATGTTTCAAAATCGGGCATTTTTTCCTCTTCAGAGCTTCCGCTGCGTGTTATCGTTAGCCCAAAGTAACTATTCCACGCGAACGACGTCCCGGGCAGAGGCTAGTAAGAGATAAATTAGTAAGAAGTTGACTTTTTGCAAAAATGTGAACGCTTTGACAACAAATGAGAGTGTCCTCTGCCTTAGCTATCGACCGCCTTTCAAGGTGTCTAATAGTAATTACTGAGTAATACGAACACCACGAAAATATTAAAGAAATATGTTTTCAATTATCACAGTTCTATACTGGCTAATTTTACAGCCTTTATTCTTTTTATATAATTGGTTAGTGTCACCGTAGTACTATTTAGTGATAGTGTTATTAAATGCGTAGTCCGGTGAAGCTGTTAAGACCTTGCTTGGTCAATAGCGTAGTCAGTTCGAAAAAAAATAATAAAAAAAGTTATTAAATACGCTAATATATTGAATGTAGAATTAATATCTGTCATAGCTACATGAACTATGTGGAGCGCGTCAGCGAGATATAAAAAAAATGTACTTTTAATATTAAAAAAATACAATTAAAATTAATATTAGATCCAAAATTAAAAGATGACAGCTCAAGGTTTGAGACAGTAGTACAATAAAACTTAATATTGAAACCTAATCTAAGAGATGTGACTATCGCTCGAAGTCTGAACGAATAGTATCCTAGAACTTTTTATAATTTCTACAGATGCACTTAAAAGTGAATCTTGTTCTAGATTGCATCGTTATCCACGTCATCATGCAACATTTTCTGAGATGCATTAAAGCATAAAAAGACTAAAACGAACACGCTTTTGGATTAGCTCCATCGAGGCCAAATTAACATCGAGTCTATGAGTGTAGAAGCAATGAGAGAAAATTACAAACGAGTTTTTGCGTAAATCACATAAACGAGCGAAAATTGGTATAACTCATATAAGGATAAAGTAATCGCGAATCGAGACTGAATATTCAGCGGTTATATCATGCGGGAGGTATAAAAAGTGGCCTTAAATTTCATCTTCAACGATTACGGCGAGATATTTCATTACCTTTGACCTCATTTAGGTATTATATAACCCTTCAATTTACCGTATCGATTTTTAACACCATTGTGTAAGAGGGTTTACGCTTTTATATCATTGATTACTTGTGGTTACTCGAAAAACCTTACTAAGTTTCTGATTCAGTAATACCAGTACAGTTTTTTAGTTTATTGTCTTATGTGTTACAATAAAGTCCCAGAGCACATTACCCATTTGCCGGATAGTAAGTTTATCATGTGAAGCGGGTTTTGATGTCAAAACGATATTATAAAGTGGTTCAATATGAGAATGATAATGATGTCTGAAAATAACACCTCTCTCAGTGCATTCGCCAAAAAATAATGTAACTGTAATGCATTAAATAAAAATACTCGCGGCGAACGTTATCCTACCCTGATACTAAACAAAACCCTTGACAAATGATATACCTAACCTTCCCCATGAATCACTTTATCTACTGGTGGTAAAACCGCATGAAAATCCGTTCAGTAGTTTGGGTACTTAATTCATCTGAATGATTCGGCTGTTTTCCAAACGATTATAACCGTCTTCTCATGGCCTAAATCGAACAAAGTATTTTGAGTATAATTATGACTGAAAGTAATGTCTTAAAATCGCTCAAACAAACTATATTACTTGAAGAAATTTCATCAACGCTTAGCGCTCATAAAGTTTGTAAGTCATTTGGAATATGAAGTACCATGATGAAGAAATTCAATTCACGATTCATTAATCATATCCAATTTAATTACGGCGTTGCTGAATGTCACACTCCAAACCCAATAAGAAGAAATAAAAGCCGTATTAATTCAGCTATCCAACGAAATACTAGGTCATGTTGAGCAATCTACCCGATGTCCTTGAAACATAGGTATATTAGTTTTATATACATATAGGTAATCTATGGTTTGATTACTTAAATAATAAATTAACAAGTGATAATCTATATAAATAAAATGATCGTGAATCGTTGTCCGTACGTCAAGAAACTATTGAATAGATTTCAATTCAATTTATGTAGATGTAAGAAGTTATTTTTGGACCTTATTTAAAAACCACGAAAGCTTTATTTAATATATTAGAGTTTAAAGTAACTGCAATTTTTATAAGCCGCGTTCAGCCATCTATAAATTGAGGCAAGCGGTATGGTACATGTAGGTAGAAAAGGGAAGTAAAAGGATAAAGTTGTATACAAAGAAATTTTGTTAAGCAAAATAAATTTTGCTTAAACAACGCAGACGAAGTCGCAGGTATCAGGTAGACTAATAAATAGTCATTGTTGGAGACAAAATTAACTTAATTATATTTAAGCACACAAATTTAGGTTTTCGTTCAGAGATGGCGCCACAGTACTGATAGCTCGCGCTTTCATGTGGTTGCAATCTATGAATGACATGCAACTGTCGATCAGATACAATCCAATCAATCAGGTGTCCCTAATAATCAGTTATCTCTCGTGTATTCCTCGTTCACATCGCGGTGTTGTTCTTGTTTCATCGTCTTGGTTGTGCTAGTCAAAAACAAGGTATCGGATCGGAAAAATTTTCGTGAACAGTCATATTAATTGAAATATTGGAAATTAAGTGACGATAAAATCACGAGAAATTAAGTCTAGTAAACTATTTATTGTATATGAAGTGAGCGTTAATAGTCTCGAATTTTACACAAAAAGTAATTTTTGTTATTATTTAATACCATGCAATCCACCCCGGTTTCGCGGATGCAATGTACCAATGTGACGGCATAAATGCCCCAATTATCTCAATAATATGTTAAAAAAGTCATTTTGATCTACATAAAATGCCCAATGTTACTGAAATTATATTTATGAAATATTTGGATAAATGTGAATACTCTCTTCTCTTCTCTCTTGGGATCTTATGTCCCCAAACTGTCGGGGCAGAGGGCAGACACAATGCTTCTCCATCTTGATTTGTCGATGGCTTGACGCTTCACCTCACTCCAGGGAAGCCCAATTTTCATACACTCTGCAAGCACAGACTTGAATGCATACAATGTGAATACTATATGTATGAAAAGAGTTTCTTCGCTAATTAGTATTTTTAATAACATGTAAAAGTCATTGGTGATTATTATTAGGAAATAAACACTCTAAAAATCAATAATGAAAGATTAGCCGTTTCTATAATTAATGAAATAGACTAACAGTTTTAATTCTTTTAGCATATACAATTCTGTGCTACATTATTTTGATTTATCCCTTAAGTTTAGCAAAGAATAGCAAGCGTCAGAAAGAAAAATTAACACTTGATTACAATATATCGACTTCCTCTACTTTCTATAATTGTAATATACATGCCATGTATTATCAGTATATAAATAGGCAGAAATAAAATAGATGAGTATATCTTTCCTCTCTGTTTTTCAGTAGACATTCTTTTTTTTTAACTTACTTCAAAATGAGGTAACAATGTTCGTCTGTATGTATTTTTTTATGTATGTTAATCGACATCTTCGTCAATTATGGACCGATTTTAATGATTATTTTTCTATTTAAATCAGTTATTCTCAGGAGTGATTTAAATATGAAGAAAATATTCCACCTCTCAGAGGGTGAAATGGAGCTTATTTTATTTTCATACAAATTTCGTGGACGTATTTTCTTCAATTTTAAACCGATTTCAGTTATTTTTATTCTATGTAATTTGCTGATATTTGGAGACGGTCACACATTCAAATTTGAAAAAAGAATTTCAACCTTAAGGGTGGAAAACAAACAATTCATATAACAGCGCTTATATGAATTTTACTCACTTTCCGGTAGCTGGTAATGGTGGTTGAGCCACGCTGAAACTATTACTGGTTTCAGCATGAATGGGTCGGTCATAGAAAACCGACGTGAAGTAACAGTGCTTGCATTGTTGCGTTTCGTTCGGTCAGTGAGAGCGCCGGAGGCCCACGTCCCCTCTCCCCTCCCTCTCCCTCCCCTAACCCTTCCCCCAAAGGGTGGCAACGCACTTGCGACTCTTCTGGTGTTGTTAGTGTCCATGGATGGTGGTGATCACTTAACATCAGGTGACCCACCTGTTCGTTTGTCACCTATGACATAAAAAAGCTAATTTTAAGAAAAATTTGGCTCAATAACTGTAACTACAATAAAAATAAAGTTTATGTTGCCTCAAACCAGACTTAATAATAGAAATGACACACAATGCCCCCCCTCCATTCAACGATTTATAGAAGTTATCTTTTGTTTGGGCTCATATGAATTTTTTTGATGAGGACTTACTTCTGGGGTTATGACTATGCCGCTAGACGTTACTTTATACCTTCTTCTTCTTCTTACCCTTATCCCACATATAAATAAGTAGGTTCGGTACAACATGTTTTTCATGTTGTGGTATATGATTTGGCTTAATTTTTACGATCGGCCGCCTGCCTGACATCAACCCTCCTTGGGATTATTTGGTTGTGCCACTGTATTAATGATTATTATTATATAGTTACGAAGTCTGCTGGGCTCTTTTAGCCTTACAATTTTTCGTTCTGGTTAAAAACTAAGTTCTTCAAGATTATGGTTTCCTTGCTATATTGCCATTATTATGAAACAGAAAACTAGCCAAATTTAGACTATTACCGAGAACTGCATTTTCTGTTTTTTTTTTCAGGATTCGTGGTTTCAGAGTTTTCATTTTATTCATTTCTTGTAATGCTTCGTCATCGTATGGTTTAGTAGGTAATTTACTAGGATTCAAATCACAAAGTGCAATACCGTCTGTTATGTATTACGGTGACGAATAAAACACACTTCATTGTGTTTCTCATGACAACTGTTTTATTTTACAAGATACCTTAACAAACTGTCTTATGCATTGTGTATGTATTTTTTTGATGAGGACTTACTGCTGGGGTTGTGACTATTATCAAACGTAATGCCGCTAGACGTTACTTAATACCAATTAATTTTATCCATTTCTTGTAATGTTTCGTCGTCATATGGTTTAGTTGGTAATTTACTAGGATTCAAATCACAAAGTGAAATACCGTCTGTTTTGTATTACGGTGACGAATAAAACACACTTCATTGTGTTTCTCATGACAACTGTTTTATTTTACAAGATACCTTAACAAACTGTCTTGTATTTGACTACCTATATAATACCGTCTAATGTCTTGACTCGACTTAGAGCAACTTACACCTGATGACCTTTGTCAACGTTTTTTCCTAAATCAATTACAGCTTTATACAGTGTAGTCAGCTTATGCATTGTTTTCAGATGGTGGTAGAGCCACGCTGAAACTATTACTGATTTCAGCATGAATGGGTCGGCTCGCCCGGGGTAGTACCACCCCGTCATAGAAAACCGACGTGAAGTAACAGTGCTTGCATTGTTGCGTTTCGCTCGGTCAGTGAGAGCGCCGGAGACCCATCTCCCCTCCCCTCTCCTCTCTCCTCTCCCATTCCCTTGCCTAACCTTTCCCTCCGAAAGATGGCAACGCACTTGCGACTCCTCTGGGGTTGTTAGTGTCCATGGATGGTAGTGATCACTTAACAGCAGGTGACCCACATGTTCGTTTGCCACCTATGACATAAAAAAAAAAAAAAATAACGTGGGGATACCTGCACCAGTCGGAACGTCAGGGAAACATTCTTCTGTCCACGTCCTGTAACCTTTTGTTGCTTGAAATTTTGCTGTTTCAGGCGCTATTTTATTTATTTATTTTACAGTTGTTAGGAAAACTTACAACTAAATTAATATCAAAGAACAAAGAATAGATTATATTGAGGGCCATTTATAAGTTTTCACTTACAGTAAATTATTCAAGAGAAAAGTTACTATCAGTCGATTGCAGTAATTCAAAAGAGTAAAACTTAACGAAAGAATGTAGATGTTAATTTATATTTATGTATAGAGATAATAGTATGAAATAAATCAAAACTTTTGTCGAGTGTGTTAAATTGCTTACATGCTTCAATTGTAAAATTATTATTACGATAAGTCTTCTAAAGGAATCATTAGAAGTACGTAACTAAATGCTGCTTACTAATTCAGCAAAGTCAGCAGATCAACTGACTATATTAAAAAGGAACGATAGATCTGCTATACGCCTACGTTCGTATAAAGGTGGAAAATTAGAATGTCCACAGCGTTTGTCATAATTAGCTCGGTAGTAGATTTATGTACTCGTATATTGCAAGTACCGTGGAAACCATTCAGAATTCGTTCTGTTCTGTCAACATAAATCGTATAATCTGGGTTTCAAACTTGGCAAACGTACTCTTGGTGACTGCGGACAAAGGTACACTAAAGTATTATTAAAGTGTAAAAATTTTTAAAATACGAAAGATAAAACCAAGAACTTCAGATGATGTATTTATTATATTAACAGTGTGACGATCAAAAATAAGTTTAGAATAAAAAATACCAAGATCTCTCATATAAGAAGTTCTGGTTATATAAATATTTTTTTTAATTTTTACTTGAACACAATTGGATTTGACTTCCTATTAAACGAACAGACAAATCATCTTTGGATATTTCTTTGAACTCTATTGTCATAGCTGTAATTTTGGAATCTTTCCAACTCTTGTTGAAGATAAATCGCATCAGTTAAAGATATTGGATAGTATTTTCATGTCATCTGCGTAGAACAGCAGTTTTGTCTAGTTGAAGTAGCTTGAGATATTATTAATAAAGATGTTGAAAAGCTGAGGTCCTAACAAGGGACCTTGAGGTCCTCCAGACTGTGTTATGTGTAACCGTTTACTACCATTATTTGACACCTATTTTTAACGCACGTCGTTAACCATCTGAACAAATTCCCAATAACATTCTATCGAGTTTATCAAACGTTTTACTGAAGTCTGTGTATGTGACATCTACTTGTGAAGGTTGAAAAATAAAGTGATATGACAAAATTGTGACAAGGAGTGCACCGCATAACATCCAATCGTATCCGAAATTCCATGCGGCGGAGGTAGTGAAGCACTCCATGATACCGGAGTGCCCCTTTGATGTTAGCCCAAGGCAAGGTGTTAAAGCGTTAGCGATTTCGAGGGACGCCGCCAACTCCACCTTGCCCCGGGCAACTGCTTCCTCCGCCTGGATCTTCACTGTCATTACTGCGTCTATGTTGGAGCACCCTTGGCGGAAACCAAACTGGTTATCCAACAGATCCGGCTCGCCTCGTATTAGATGTTGAACGAGGCGGCCTGCGATTATTAATACCTTATCCTACTATCGGAGTTGTGGAATTAGGCAAAATACTGCGAATAACATATGATAATTTTAATAATTCAGGTTCTGACGCCGGCGACACTACTTCTGACAGTACTTCTTTCTCCTCCGCGCCAATAGAAATAAGGACATTGAACATATATTTAATAGTAGGACCTGTCTTTTTCTTTAAATTACGACGCAAAATTGTGATTAATTTATTAATGTTAACGAAATACTTGCAATATATAGTACATCTGAATGACGCTATATAACCCTTCAACACTAAATCAAATAGCCAATAGAGTGAATATCACCAGATAAGTTTTGACATGCAAGAGCAATGGAAACTGAATTTCTTGTAACAATTAAGTTAAGTAAGTTAATTAAGTTTGGCTTAAGTTCGGAAACCCTTCTTCACTTTAAGCTCTGTCAATATGGCCGTTAATCGATATATTGTTATGCACAATTTAAGTGCTCATTATACAATAACCGTGGTATGAGTTCCCTCATAATTAAATAATTATTATTTTGTTCTTCAGGACAAACGCCCAGTTTGTCGTTTTCAAATGCATTGACGATAGTATGCATCTCCAACCATCTCTATATAGTCGACATCACTCACCGTCTATATATTGGGATCGGATAGTGCAAATGCGATACAAGCAACTGCTGTGACAACGGTGTGCTGTTTACCGCGAGATTCTATGCTAAATCGGGCATAATTCTGAATCACGTAGAATAAATACGTCGTTGTCCATACTTACAAAATTGCTGGATCGATTTTCTTGCACTTGTTGCTCTTGGATATTAACACGGTCTTCCTGATTTTGAGTACCCTGAAATATTTAAGAAATATAATTTTCTAATATATTAGAAAAGTTTGGTATAACGTCTCGATGTAACCTGTTATGTGACATAAGCCAATGACAAGCAACTTTTACTCTTTGAAGATTTATATTAAACTGTCTATGTCGTTGCAAGTTATCTAGTTCCACTATGACAATCAATCCTCCATTATAACGTGGTAGTGGTAATTGCTCAGCAATTTCTACAACGTACTGTGCATGTAAAACGACTTGTCTTTGATATCAATTTTGGCTGAACCGGTTTTGTACTTGTATTCTTTTGTGCCTATATTGTACTTCAATAGTTTTAAGAAGAGTCGTGTGGTGCCCGCAGAGAAGAATAGCACCACCCCATATCT
>MU162299.1:0-13920 GCA_015888305.1 Antheraea pernyi
TTGTAGAGCTTGATAATATCTACAAAAAGGCAGCAGCATATGTCTAACTTCAAAGGTTTTTTTATTATCAGGGCGGGACAACGTCCGCTGTGCCGGCTAGTACTACAAATAAGTGGATTTGCTTATGTGTAGCACGGTTTCACGTCATAACAGCCTAACTGTTCGTCACGAAACTTTGCTTACATGTTGTTACGGGTACGGAAAAGGATATAATCCATCCAGACATACGAGTAATATACGATACCCGAGGAATATATCAAATCTACATTAATACAACCCAATTCGCGAGCTGCTAGAGTCTCTAGTAATATTTGGAATATTAGTAATAGTTAAGCCCTTTAGCTAAAACAAGAATCGGAGAAACCCCAAAGTCTGTAGCCTGCACTTTTACTGAAGAAGTAAGTCTGTTTCGTCTTTTGAGTAGATGTTATTTGAGAACAGAAGAACATAGGAAAACAAAAAAACCCTATTAAATGCAGCCTTTTCTCTGATTGCGAATATATCTTAAACTTTTGTAGGTGATAGAGCCACGCTGAAGATATTACTAGTTTCAGCATGAATGGGTCGGCTCTCACAGAAAAGCGACGTGAAGTAACAGTGCTTGCATTGTTGCGTTCCGTTTGGTCAGTGAGAGCGCCAGAAACCCATCTCCTCTCCCCTTCCCCGTTCTTCCCCTCCCTATCCCCTACTCCCCTCTACCCCAAACTCAGGCTGGGCAACCACCTTCGGAGATGGTAGTGATCATTTTGCAATGCAATGCAATGCAACAGCAGGGCGCTCGAAAGTGCGTTCCCAGCCTGTCTTGGGGGAGGGAGGAAGGGAAGGGGAAAGGAGAGGAGAAAGGCAACGATGCAAGCACTATTACTTCACGTCGGTTTTCTGTGAGAGGGTGATACTACTCCGAGCGAGCCGACCCATTCATGCTGAAGCCAGTAATTGCTTCAGCTTGGCTCTATCACTTACAGCCTCCTATAATATAGAAAAAAAACGTAATATTGCAAAAACAGCACATGCGCTACGTCTTTTTTTGGATGAAAGTGTGTTAAAGAATTGAAATTTATTTGAAAAATATAACACAACGATTTAGTTCCCGCGACTTCGTTCTCATGAAAAAATCATTTTGTTATTTTATGGGAACTGCATATTTAATGTGGAGTTGGTATTATTTGTATTTGTTTTATCTCATTGTAATTTTATCATAGCTATTTAAACCCTTTTACCGTTTTTCAGTTACATGCGAAAAGTTCTATCATTACTAATTAGCCCATGTGTAAAAGCGTCGTGATATGTAACTCCCCCCTCTCCTACATCATACAGTCCTATCTTTTTTTTTTTTTATGTCATTGGTGGCAAACGAATAGGTGGGTCACCTGATGTTAAGTGATCACTACCGGCCATGGACATTGTTGGCAAACGAACAGGTGGGTCACCTGATGTTAAGTGATCACTACCGGCCATGGACACCAACAACACCAGAGAAGTCGCAAGTGCGTTTGCCACCCTTTTGGGGGGAAGGGTTAGGGGAGGGAGAGGAGAGAGGAGAAGGAAGGGGAGGTGGGCCTCCGGCGTTCTCACTGACCGAACGAAACGCAACAATGCAAGCACTGTTACTTCACGTTGGTTTTCTGTGAGAGGGTGGTACTACCCCGGGCGAGCCAACCCGTTCATGCTAAAACCAGTAATCGTTTCAGCGTGGCTCTACCACCATAAGATCTATATTATATAATAAAAATGTAAGTCTAACGTGTCTGTACTTTTTCGATTTTCGTGAAAAAAATTGTTGCAGGTATTTAGGAATAAGTAAAAATCATTTTTAGAAATTTCTGTCTGTCTGTCTGTCTATCTGTCTGTCTGTATGTTTGTATGAACACGGATCAATGCTAAAGTACTGGGTTCACAATATAACCACACCAAGAAAATCGTAAAGCATATCCTCGGTAGTAACTTAATTTTTGTTTCATTAAAATTGGTCCACTCTATCAAAAGTTATTGTAGTTTTAATGACGACGCGGCGTAAGTACGAGAGAAAAGTAGACAAGTAAATGAACTTTATACATTCAGATGACTTTATTAAACACTGTTTTTTACATAAGCTTCCACGCAGACGAAGTCGCGGGCACAGCTAGTATGTTAATAAAAACCTTATCAAAATCGTTGCAGTCGGTCAAACTACAGATGATTTATTGTAAATATGTATACTGTATTGTAAACAATATGTTTCAAATTTTCTCTAAGTGCAATTGTCATCCATTTAGGATATGTTTTATATTTACACAATGCATGAGAAGTAACTTACAGAAGAAAACATAACTACGTATCTATTTAACAATAGTATATCCTCAAACACAAAATAGTTTATATTTCGCAAGCGGATGGATTCACCGCGGCGAACCTTAACCGCGACCTAAAAACTGAAGACCTTTAATTAGTGGAGGCCTACGGCTAATAGATACGCGGGATGATTTATCTGGCGAGTGAGTAATTAACAAATTTGGCAATCGGTCCTGGGTATAGCAGTTTAATTAGATTCTACGAGATTTATTACACTATGTTGTTTTAGTAGTTTAGTTTTCGGATGTTCATTTAATCATTGGTTTCCTAATTTACTGAAATTATACTCATATAAGGTAAGTATTTTAATGGTTGTGATGTCTACATAAAATTAAGAATTAAAGAGACTATTTAAAATAAATAGACACAAAGGTCACAACATACGTAGTTCTTTTATAGAATCAAGGATATTGAAACGCTTTGTGTGTGATATATTAATTTGTGGAAAGTGATAGAATTTACGATAGATTAAATTTCGGAATCATCGCTGTCTCAGCTATTCTGCTGCAAAGTAGTGCTCGCGCAGCTATTTACACGTCCAAGGGTTATGGGAAATTCGCGCTGAGCATCACAGGGTTTGGCAGGCTATGTATGAAAACTCTCCTTAGGGTAGATACAGTATGTATGTATGTACGGTAGGGTACACGGCCACCCAAATTGGAGGATATTACGAAATTACGAACATGTATTGGACTTTCATTCCATATGACACAAATATTAACTGGACATGGGTATTGTAAGCAATATCTTAACCGCTTCAAGATTATTGACGACAACACCTGCCCTTGCGACAACACATCTGTGCAAAACTTTGAACACTTGCTTCAAGATTGTCCCAGATTTAGCACGAAGAGACTAGAACACGAATTGCTTTGTGATAATCTTCGTACATGTCCATTCGATATTTTGGGCTTAATGGAGAAGGAGTCTGCAATCAAATCGTTCGATAATTTTGCTAAGCATGTGATCGCTAATCGCTTGAAATTACCACGACCACTTGTAGAACTAACAAATATTGGTGACTTTAATTTTATGCTCATGCAACACGTCAAGGGTGTGAATAGTGAATTGTACCAAATTGGGATCACTCCTCTCGCCCTTTTTATTGCCAATTTCAATTGACCTCTGTGCAAAACAAAAAAGTTTAAAAAAAAGGGTTATGGGCGACAATACGCACTATTGCATAGACGTTCCAAATTAGTTCTCAGAAGAAGAAAGAAGTATATTATTAAAACTGGCCTCAAGACTACGGTCCTTTTGAAATTGGTTGGAGTCTGCACGTAACTAGTTCATATCATAAAATAAACGAGCATTTCAAAACAGATATTTAAAAGTCAATAAATTATGAAGCTATACATTTCTTTAACTTTGTTTGCATTTCTGCATGAATGATCACTACATTAATTATATCACGGAGTGCTTTACCTTTTGATTTATGTTCACTAACGTCAAAGAGAATAGTAGTTTTAATATCTTTAAGTAAACATAAATTTATTGAACTGGTAATAAATTTCTAACTGTATTTTTCCACTAACATTTAGAATATTTTCTAGCTCCCAACGGTTCTCGTTATTTGTGGCTGTTATTTTTTGTTGTAATTATTTTTTCTTTACTTTTTTTTTGTTGTAGCACGGCAAAATGACTGCACTGTGCCTGATGGTAAGCACAGTACAATCCAAAAATAATGGCGACCACTGAGTGACATATTATCCATCGCCGGTCGCCGCTGTCATGCCGGCCTGCGAAAAGCTGGATATGCACAGGCTGATCCCGAAACGCGACCCGCAAAAACGAAACACTATGACGGGCTTTTTCGCCATATACATGGTGGTTGCGACCCAGTCAGGCTGTATAACCCTACCACCCGCTTTCGCCATTGCCTCGCTCGTTATTCAGCAGGGTGCACCACGTGCAGGTGAGGTTGGCTTGAGTGTCTCAAGTCTTAGATGTTATTTGACACCCCTTACACCCCTTGATCTCTCTGGAGAAGTCAGATTAGGAGAGCGTACCCGAAATAAACGTAGGATAGCGCCGGAAGAAGAAGTTTATTTATTTCAATTTGATTTTAATCATCTAGTAGAGACTACACATACCATTTATTAAGATTAGCCGAACAGTAAAATATATAGTTGAAAAACTTTCTTAATGTAATCACTTATGTGAGCAAAATTTCATGGTAATTGCTCGAACAGTTTCATATTAATCAATTGTTCATTGTCCGCAATGAACCAGAAACATAAATATTTGAATAAACACAGTAAATTTAAAAGCTGCTTCGAAAATATAAAATGCAGCATAAAATAATGCGTTGTTGTTTTTCCTACTCGAACGTTGAAAGCTTTAGAAATAGGTAGTGAAATAACACGACGGAACAGAGTGCAGAAACTCAGTGGTGCGGATATTGTAGAGTCATGGTCGGCGGACACCCCGTACTATATTGTACCGTGGCTTCCCGACCGAGTTATCACGTGGAAAACACTGGCACAGTAGGCTGCACAATGCTAATAGAGTCTACAGATTATTCTGAAATACGCCATTGTTTTCAAATTCCCTTTGACCTTTATATAAAGAGATAATAAGTCGCTTTTGTGAAGTTTCACAGTAATTTAAAATGTATTCATTAAAAACTTCGGTCCCGCAATGAAAGGTTCGAGATATCAATGATGGGATCTTTGTAAAAGTAGCTCGTAAAATTATTGTCGACGAGCTGATGTCCGCGGTTATATCTTTGTACACCTGTACGTGTTCGTAATTACCCGAAACTGAAAACTGAAAAAAACCTGGCACCTATCATCCTACCAATGTATCGTTGTAGGTGGTAGAGTCATGCTGAAGCTATTAATGGTTTCTGAATGAATGGATTGGTTCGACCGGGGTAGTACTACCCTCTCAGAGAAACACCGACGTGAAATAACAGTGCTTGCATTGTTGCGTTTTGTTCGGTCAGTGAGAGCGCCGGAGGCCCACCTTCCCTCCCCTTCGCCCTTCCCTTACTCCCCCTCTCCCCCAAGACAGGTTGGCAACGCACTTGCGACTCCCCTGGTGTTGCAAGTGTCTCTGGACGGTGGGGATCACTTAACATCAGGTGACCCCGTTTGCCTACTATGATATACAAAAAAAATGACAGAGGGTAAAACGTAAGTATCACACCACTTGCCCCATTTCTGCATGGTAAGGAAACCGACGTCGCTGGCCACAATTGTAGGTTCTTAAAACTTTAATACATTAAAGGAAGCTGTTGTGATTTATTTTTTAGATATGGGCATATATGGATATGAAATTTAAAAAAAACTTCGATCTAGATCTACTCTGTAGTTTTTGAGTGAAGCGCACACAATGGCAGACTTCGTTAATTTTACTGATACATATTTCAACATAAATCAATGTTATTTTGACTATAAGTTTAACTATTTATAATTTTCATTATGTATTATTTTGAATACATTATGAATATACGCAACCCAAGAAATTCAAATCAACGTACGTAAATATATTTGTCCTTCGTATGAATCGAAATCATCATTCTAACAAGTCAATTTGTTTTTAGACTACGGGGGGTACTTCACATGGTAAAGTTATAAAATTATTTACTGTTTTGCCGACGTTTTACCTTTACTCGGATACTAAAACTGAAACGTACGTGGCATGATATATCGATTATAGGGGTACTAGAACAATCTAAACTGTCTGCGGTTTCATCACCGCATATCTACCGCAATACTATTCAGAATGACATCTCTTGAGTGATTTGTGGTGATTTAAGTAATATATATAATTAAGATATAAGAAACAATGAGATCAATGAATCACTATTATTGAAATAAGCAATCTCAGCAACCTTTAAGATATACATAAAATAAATTAACCTATAATCAACAGGCACATATGTTTATTTTATAGAACATACTAACATTATGTTAAACATATCACCAAATGTTTTTTTTTTATGTCGAAGGTAGGCAAACGAACAGTTGGGTCACCTGATGTTAAGTGATCACCACCGTCCATAGACACTAGCAACACCAGGGGAGTCACAAGTGCGTTGCCAGCCTGTGTATGGGGGAGTGGTGGTGGGTGGGAGGTGGATATCCGGCGCTCTCACTGGCCGAACGAAACGTAACAAGCACTGTTACTTCACGTCGGTGTTCTGTGAGAGGGTGGTACTACCCCGGGCGAGCCGACCCATTCATGCTGAAACTAGTAATAGCTACAGCGTGGCTCTACCACCTTCAGACCGTGGCTCTACCACCTTCAAGAGAAAGTATGTTTGAAATATAAAGCATTAATGCTCACACTGGTTTAAGAGGTCTGGCTGAAAAAAGTTACCGACACAATATGTGCCGTTTCAATTTAACCCACGGGGGTAGTAACATTATCTTCTACATTACTATTTATGGTGCCTATAGTATAAGACTACTGGATAAAGTTATTATTTATTATCAGGTGTATTGCTAACGTTAATAGTCGTAACATAAAAAGAGGGTGAAACTTTTTGAAATTGCTTAACACCGCGAATGATATCGATTCTTTTGTACTAGAACATAGTGACGAAATTTGTAAAACAGCTCGCGATACATATATATTGAGTTATATCAATAAAAATAGTTTCATAATAGTAGAGTTAGATTTTATTGCATATTGGAGTAATACAGAAGACAGTTGCAGTGTGGTCAACGTAGAGAATAATACTCTTGAATATAGAAATAAATATTATCCGGGAAAACCAGTCGAGTCTGACCGTTTGACGTGCGACCTTATTTATGATACATTTTCTTTTCTGGTGGCAGTTCAGACATTCAATTTCGTTTCGTTATTGCATTGGAATTTATAAATAATGTTGGTGTTTATAAATTTTACAATATACTAGAAAGTAGCCGCGATTTGGTACTGGTTAAATTACAATAGAAAATCTAATAACAATAAAATATAGTTTAGCAGTACTTCGTTGCGACTTATAGTAAGCTTGATAGCATAGAAAACTTAAAAAAAAAACAACTTAGTTACGCCACTTTTTAAAATGATCGGTAAAATGGTGTTACAAGTATATCGTTCTCAGATATACTTACAAACTTTATTATTATTATTTATTTGTATTTAATTTGAACAGTATGCTACTTGACCGGTTTTATTAATGCTAATTTACATTTAATTTGGAAATATATGCCATAATATAATTTTATTAATTTAAAGTCGTTAAAATTATACAAATAAACCATAATTATACAGGTGCCAAAAAATTATCGTCGTTTTAAATTATATATGAGTGTCCGTGCTCTGAATATAATTAGTGCAAAACTGAATGATAAATCATAGGACGTTGTCAGATATAAAGCAAAGTTGCCCTCGGGTGCCTTCTGATGCGTGACACACGTTTTATCCCGCCTCGCTCATCTCTTTGTTGTTTCATGTATATAATACTGTACTTACGATATAAGACAAACAATAAACAGGGGAAAATCGTGAGTAGAAACCAATAACAAGCTTTCGAACTTTGATTCTAAACAATAAAAGAAAATAAACTTCCAAACATAAAGCCTACGAAATAATTCTGTCAAGTGAAAACATTTCAAACGAAATCGCTCACCTGTCTAGCGCCAGTTTCTGCTAAATCTACCTTGTTCCCAACTACTACTATGGGTACGGCTGTGCTTTGTTTCGTCTCGTGTATTTGATCCCTCAGGGTTCTGACTTCGGTGAAGCTGTTTGCGTCGGTAATATCGTATACCAAGATGAAAGCATCCGCAGATTGCATAGACAAAACCCGCATAGCCGGGAACTCGTATGATCCAGATGTGTCCAAAATATCAAGCGTCAATCGAACTCCAGAAACATTAAAATCTCCGTGATGCATCTCTTCAATTGTTCTTTTGTATTTAGTTGAGAATGTACTGTAGAGGAATTGTGTTATAAGGGATGATTTACCAACTTTTGCAGCTCCCAGCACAACAATTTTATGTCTCACAGCGCTGTTGGTTATATTGCCGCTGTTGGAGACGGTGTCCTCCGTTCTTTCAGTCCTGTGAACAAAAACACGTAATTTATATTTTATGTAAAGTATAATTAACACGTAGATTTCTTTTTTACGTGTAGTTTCTTTTAAATATCATATAAAGTGACCACGCCTTACTAATTTAGGTGAGCGGACTATTTTTATGTAGGTATTTCTAACATTCAATTTGTACTTGAAATAAATAGTCATTGTTGCGTACTGCTAAGACTCCGCAATTAACTTCCCGAGAGTTTTGGTTATAAAGAGGACTTACTTTTTAATTAGATTTAGTTTATTTTCGTTTTATTCTAATAGTTAAATATTCTTTTATTAACACCTTATAGATAACTGTACTCTTATGATATGAATGATATAAATTAACTAGCTATGCCCGCCGCTGTCATGCCGGCCTGCGAAATCTGGATATGCACAGGCTGATCCCGAAACGCGACCCGCAGAGGCGACTCACTATGACGGGCTTTTTCGCCATATACATGGTGGTTGCGACCCAGTCGGGCTGTAGAACCCTACCACCCCGCTTTCGTCATTGACTCGTTCGTTATTCAGCAGGGTGCACCACGTGCAGGCGAGGTTGGCTTTGGTGTCTCAAGTCTTAGATGTTATTCGACACCCCTTACACCCCAACTGGTTGGCTGGTTAGTTAACACCGTCATTAATAAATATTTTCATGCACTTTCCAGTTGCCAGTCCTTCTCTACCTTTACTGTATTTACCATATTACACCACATCGTCATTTAAAATCAAACAAGCAGTTTTTGGCGGGATTTTGGTCTGTCATGTAGTGGATTTTATATTTTATTCATGATCTCGTGTTACTTGACTGTATATTGTGTAAAATTGGTGGTGTTTTATGTAATATAGTTTGTTTATTGTGCATAAGTGAAATGTATGCAAAATATTACCACGGAACATGAATTATGAGATGCCAAAAAAACTCAATGGAAAGTTCTAACGGGATGGCCACCATCTTGTTAGTTCATTGAAATTGTATCAAGGAACTTGTAATATCGATACTCGCTTGACAATGGCAGTAATAGTCTACTAGAAGACTGGTTGCCAAAAATAAAATAGAAGAAGAACTTGTAATACTAACTACTCCACAATGGCAGTTAAATGTAAAAGATTGGTTGCCGAAAATAAGGTAAAAAAAAACATCAAACTTGATTGTAGCCAAAGAGTAAAACCTACACTATTGAAAGAAGACAAGTAAATGCTTTGTAAATACGAAATACTATGCTAGTTTATGAGATAACCAATATCAAGTCGTGAGTAAAGCCACGTATTACATAAACAGCTAGGTCATTGAATTTCTTATCAAATCCAGGGGTGGATCACCTTGCTAATTGACAGACAATACGCAAAACCAAATATTGGCATGCCTCGAACCTTGAATTTTATTTGCATATTTCTTATATACAGGACTTATTATTTACCAAAAATTGAAACGTATATAATAATATGTGGCGCTAATTAAGTAGTACTTCATATTATTACGTTAATAAATCAAAATATACTTTATTCAATTTAGGCCCTGAGGAGGCGTTTATGAACGTCAAAGCTACCACCGGTTCAGAAAACAACCCAGTCTTCGAGAAGAAGCTCACGGCAAGAAACTCAATCAGGTTTATCTCTTCATGTTATATATTTTTACTAAACATAAATAGTTACATTCATTCTTAGTGGATGCACAGAGAATGGCGTCATTTCGAGACGTCACAATGGTTCACATATTGACCCACCCTATAAAAGCCAATAAAACCCGCTTGACATTATTCTTAAACTCGCTATCTGACAAATCGGTTATGTGTATTTTGACTTTAGTGGACATTTATATACTCGCACATATATTGATTTGCGTGCATTCTGAGGTTTAAGTCTGTGATGCCTCCCGTCTACGTGCTGTTGTTAATATCTGTATTTAGTCGTATGTATGGGTGTGTGTAAATTTTCTTCATAAGTGAATGCATAGGAATAATTAGTACATATTGTATATTTGTTTTTGTAGTGTGATTGGAGGCACACATTGCTCTTTAGCCTCAATAAAATCTCAATAGGATTTTTTAAAATTATATTTAGAGTTTTAACTTAATTTTTAAATATTTTGTCTGAATATTTAATTTCTACATAAATTTCTAAGTTCTCATATATTGTGCATGTTATTTTTACATCCAGTTGGTTACATTAGTAACAACATAACTGTATCGAAGTCAACAGAAATTATCATCTATCGGAACCAGTTTTGTGAAATAAATTAAGATCTTTTTACAACTTAAAATTTAGATATTTCAGATTTTTTAAATTTTCTAAACCAGACCTGTGTACCTAATATTTTGTAGCGAACATATTTGCAAAACGTTATCCTTTTAAAGCCTTGTGTTATATAAATGTAGTAGATATATATAGATCAGTTTAAAATCCAACATCACCTCCAAATATCGAATAGCAGAATAGCGAATCACGTTTTAAATATAATCCATATGTTAGTTCGACTCTTTTTCGAGGTTCATTGGTTATAAATACGAAATGTTATTATACAATTTCGATATTGGCCTTCAATTTAGTCAGTCTAGTATAACTTTTGCATTCCAATTCAGATAGAAATAATCGAATTTGTGGCTTTAATTCTTTAGCAATTTACATATTAATCTGTATCGCATACGTTTAATGGATATAATTTAAAGTAGAGACACATGTAAAAACACTTAGTAATAACTTATACCTTTAAATCCATGACTCAAATGGATTCCTAATCAGCGAGGAATTTAATACCCTTTATAATTATGAAAACCACTACCTATATGAAACAAAGCCCTCTGACACGCCTGTCTCTCTGTTCGTCATAAACTAAAAAACTACTGAACGAATTTTCTTGCGCTTTCTTGCGGATCTAATACTAATATTATAAAGAGGTAAAGTTTGTGACGTTGTAGGGGTAATCTCAGGAACAACTGGTTCGATTTGAAAAATTCTTTCAGTGTTATATAGCTCATTTATCGAGGAAGGTTATAGGCTATATATCATCACGCTAAGATCAATAGGAGCGGAGCGCAAATGAAGAATGTTTCAAAATCGGGGTTTTTTTCCACTTGAGAGCGTCCGCTGCGTGTTAACGTTAGCCCAAAGTAACTATTCCACGTGAACGAAGTCACGGGCAGAGGCTAGTAATAGATAAAGTGAATCATGAGGAAGGTATAGCTATATAATTTGTCAAAGTTTTTTTCATTATCAGGGTGGGATAACGTCCGCCAGACCCGCTAGTGACAAAAATAATATATTATTTTAACTTCGTAATAAAAGTGCGCTATGGTACAATACAGTAAGATAAGATTGTTTGATTACCTATCGCGGCCGTGTCACGTAGCTTATCGGTCGACAAATATTACCGCGCCGATCAATATCTCCTATATGATCTTAACTCGTTGTATGACAAATTAGCAAAAAGAATTGGCTATGAAATTGTTACATTATACAAATGCTGCATTATTACATACATATCAGAATTAGATATTTGTCTAATAATGATAAATGTTTTGCAAAAGATTATTAATAAAATAACGTTCTATAAAAAAATAACTTTCAGGCTTATAGTATGGTGCTATGGGCATCGTAACTGTCGCAGATAGCCATGTCTAATTATTAAGACATTTGTATTTACATATATTTAGTTATAATTATAGAAATTAGCTCAATTAAAAAACTTTAAGCCATAAGATGGCGCCTATAAACGCCAAAAATGCCATTGGTTCGGAAAATAACCCAGCCATCGAGAAAAACTGGGAAGACACTCGATCGGGTTTATCTTTTTAACAAAGGTCTTTTTTTTCACTCTCACACCCAATTATTAATAATACATATACAAAAAAAAATTATCGAATGGACCGTTCTTAATTTCAATTTTAAGAAGTTCTCAATGAAATTTAAATGGTATTTTTTTTTATTATTGTCATCTGTAAATTGTGATGAAATTTTATTTTGTGCAATTTAATGGTATGTCTCATTACCTAATATATGTTCGCAAAAAAATTTAATTGTGTCAAATTACTATTGTTATTATTTAAGTTTCTACGGATCTTTGAAATTTCATTTTTTAATAATTTTGCGTTTTTTTTAATATATTTCAGCTAAACGGTTACAGGCAGAATAAAAACTTTAATGGCAATTTTGTAGTTCTTTTGATGCTCTATAGAATTTTTTTTAACCTACACATATCAAAAAAGTCTAAGCAACATGCGTGATATTACAAATTTTACCATTTATATTAATCATTTTTTCCGATTTTAGGTTAATGCATGACAATGCGCGTTCACATACAGCTCGGCGAACCAGTGAATACTTTGCAACGGAGAACATCCGGGTATTGCCCTGGCCTGCACAATCGCCAGATCTGAACCCCATCGAGCACGCATGGGACATGCTCAAGAGACGTGTTTTGAAGGACTTAGACGGAGCGACAACAACCCAACAGTTGAACGATTTGCTACAATTCCATTGGGAGCGAATACCGCAAGATGACATAAACAGTCTCATTAATTCAATGAATAATCGTTGCCGACAAGTTCTGAATAGCAGAGGAGACCATACTTTGCATTAAATTGTTCTATTCTTTCACAATAAATACATTTTCTTTAGAAATTTCATTTTCTAAGAAAAAAGTTTAGTTTCTTATGTATCTTAGTTTCTACAGTATATTCGAATATTGTTGATTTCTGTTATTAAAAGAACTTATAAAGACAACAGCTGTTATTCTTACATCATAGAACCCTAAAGATATTATTTTAAAAATAAAATACAACGTGATAATGTGAAGAACCATCCTAAAATTTAAATTAGTACATGTTGCTTAGACTTTTTGATGAGTGTATTTTACAGTGAGATTACGACACAACACAGCACGGGTGTTAAAAACAGACGTAAATATAAATGTATATGCAATCAATTTAGTATACAAATGTGATTTAATTACTTCTTCCGGGTTAGATCAGCATTTTAAAAGCATTTACACATTGCAAATTGTAAACGTTAATATGCAAATGACGTTGAAAATAACCGATGGCGGATACCAAAGAATATTTAATCCAATTAAGAAACGAATGACGTTTTGATTCGACGGATTTTGATGTGAGAATAAGATTGGTTAATTTACTGATTGCATCGCAATATAATATACATGATTTAAGAATTAGGCTCTAGTATTATTATAAGTTTCTCTCTCATGTTATAAAGTATTTATTATATCGATTTATTTGGTAGATGGTAGAGCCACACTGAAGCTATTACCGGTTTCAGCATGAATGGGTCGTCTCGTCTGGGGTAGTACCACCCTCTCACTGAAAACCGACGTGAAGTAATAGTGCTTGCACTGTTGCGTTTCGTTCGGTCAGTGAGAGCGCCGGAGACCCATCTCCCCTCCCGTCTCCTCTCTCCTCTCCTTTTCCCTCCCCTAACCCTTCCCTCCGAAAGATGGCAACGCACTTACGACTCCTCTGGGGTTGTTAGTGTGCATGGATGGTGGTGATCACTTAACAGCAGGTGACCCACCTGTTCGTTTGCCACCTATGACATAAAAAAAAAAAAAAAAA
>MU162301.1:2944-14051 GCA_015888305.1 Antheraea pernyi
AAATATATGAAAACTGATTATAATATATCCTGGAGGAAGGTGATTTAAACGACACAGAGGCTAACCACACTCAATATTAAAGTAAAAATCTGTAGATACGTTACCTACGTGATATTTTGACAAAACAAATAGCACGAAAACGCACACATACGTAAAGTAATATTGTAACGCATCTGGTATGAACCTGCTGATGCGGCTTTAGAGGCTCGTTCTAGTATAAAACTCGCTGCAATTCTGGAAAGACGAGGTCTTTCAGCAGGCTATAGAGAGATTTTGCTGGTATACCTGTCACTTCCACTTCTACGGTAGATATATAGAAATAATAGATATATCTATTTTCATAGATATATAGCTTTTGAATTACGTTACTTTTTCGCAAACAATTTATAAGTAATGTTATTAGTGTAAACTTTTAAAATAGAAAATTATAAAAAGGTTATATTCTTTTTTAATATTTCTCGGAAACTTTTGTTTCTAACTCCAACGGAATAGTGAACAAAGAACTCACCTTCGCCTGGGTCTCTCGAGTCTTTAACATAAACTTGTACAGATCCATTTGAAAATTATTAACTTCTTTAACGAGCATATCCTTCAATTCCTGGTTAGCTTTTATTTTATTCAGTCTTTCCTGTTCTGCTTTTATCGCAGCGTTTTCTTGTACTTGTTTTAAGTTCGGTGTTAGGACCACACTTGGGGGTTTTTCTTGGACCTGTTAACAATATGTTTAATACTAGTTGATAGCCGGCTCTTATATTAACAAAAAATAAAAATATCAAAATCAATGAAATCAATTTTTAATTTAATCCGTTCAATATACAAATAATTATATGTAATTATTCTAGATTTACGCCCTCAAGATACCATAAAAGAATTAAATATACTTAAGAAAATGAAATGTATTATATTATAAATGTATGTAAAAAGTAATTCATTTCACTCCACCCGTAACCACAACAACGAACCCTCGAGGCTACAAAGCGTCAAAAGCTACTTCAGAACAGATTTTTTTTAGGAGGTTATTGTCTTTAGGCGGTTACATTTTGATCCTTTATTTTTAAGTTATAATCCACCCCTAACTAACTTGGGAATTTAATAACTGAAATCTTTCCAGTTGCTATTAAGTCCCAACTATTCACTTACTCTAATAATGTTTTGCGCCGAACCAGCCACCTTATTGCATCTATCATGTGTCTGAACTATGTGTCTACTAAAATATCACTTACCAATGGTTGAGACTGAGGTACTACTGGTTTAATTTCTTTTTGAAGAGGTAACTGATTTGCTGGAGCTAAAACATAGTATTTTAATTAAATATCATTTGTAACGAACATACGGCGCTAAGCCAGTGTTTTTTATCTTCAAATCTTTATTGTAACATCACAAGGAGTGCATTTATCGTCACCATAAAATATCAATATTTTTTTTTTTTTTTTATGTCATAGGGGGCAAACGCAAACGAACAGGTGGGTCACCTGCTGTTAAGTGATCACCACCATCCATGCACACTAACAACCCCAGAGGAGTCGTAAGTGCGTTGCCATCTTTCGGAGGGAAGGGTTAGGGGAGGGAAAAGGAGAGGAGAGAGGAGAGGGGAGGGGAGATGGGTCTCCGGCGCTCTCACTGACCGAACGAAACGCAACAATGCAAGCACTGTTACTTCACGTCGGTTTTCTATGAGAGGGTGGTACTACCCCGGGCGAGCCGACCCATTCATGCTGAAACCAATAATAGTTTCAGCGTGGCTCTACCACCATCAAAATATCAATATCAATTAAAGAATCATAAAAATGACACAATTATTAATAACACACGTACAACCTATGTTAATCTTTTTGATCGCTCTGAATATAGCAGCAAGTTTGGGCTTGCGTATAATATAGTTAGGATTTTAATGTAAAAACAATGTTTTAATATGTCATTATAGGAATCTAAAATTAGCATTTATTTATCTTTAAGTTGTCTGGATGTTATACATATAATATAATGCCTAAATTTATGTTCTGCGCATCTATATTCAGAGCGGTCAATAAGTTTTTTGCGTATGTTACAACATACCCGTAGAGAATCCAGAGCTAATTTCTTTTTGTTGAAAATTTTGTGAGTTAGCAGTGTTTGCTGATAAATTTCCATTGCCTGTCGTTTGAATTGGTTGAATTTGAGGTGGTATCTCTTGTACGAGTGATGCTTGTGGCTGTAAATGTGATATTATTTAAATCTAGCTGCCTATTGTACTATCAAAAACATATATATATAACCATGTAATAAAATAGAAAGGCGACTGGAAAAGTAGATAATCAGTTTGTCAATTTTATCAATCATCATCATCATACCTGTAAGAGACCCACCGCAGGGCCATAGGCCTCTTCCCGAAGGAAGGTATGGGCGTAATCACCACGCCAGCCCACGACGTATTGGTGATTTCAAACTCTGAGAAATCCACATTCTATGTTTTTCCACATACAGTATAGTACTACAAGAATATTTCTCAGGTTCAGGTTTCCTCGACCACGACCTCCACTAGACCACCACGCCGTCCACTAGGCCACCACGACTTGCATTGAGTTGCTGCTTAGTTAATACTGATCGGTGTTTGGATTTCACGTATTTGAAAGTGGAATAAAATGATTCGCATAAGTACGTTGTTCCGAATATTGAAATAATATGACAAGGAACAACCTGCGGACATCGGATTGATATTCCTCCGGTCAAATCACTACACCACCACGAATCTTATCAATTTTATCAATCATTTTGAAATATCTTCTGTCTCACTCACAAATTTTTTAATACAAAATTCTCACTTCTCCATAGGATTTTTCTAACATTTTCTTTTATAAAAATCATGTCCTGACAATTACACAAAAAAAGAATTAGGCAAATAAGTGGAGCCATTCTGAAGTGATGTACTTACATACATTTAGCGATTGGTTTTTATATATATACATAGATGGACTAGAATGATTGTGATTTCCTATCAGTACCATCTAAAGAATCATTATTCTTGTAACCAAAAATTATTATATTTCAAAATAATTTCTTAATAATCTATATACAAATAACTCCTGTGCAAAATTTTAATCTTTTAGTCCCATCACTTTAAACTATATTTTATATGTTGTTCAGTTCTAGGAAATTAATAATGCAGTTAGGAATTCTTTAATTCATTGACTGGATTTGATTTTAATCTTTCATCTTGATGGATATAACATGAACACGTAAAAAAAACATACCTTTGGCTGAATAAAGGTAGCCTGTACTGTTGATACTTCGGGATGACTAGGTGTATCATCGGGCAGAATACTGAAAGAATTCCATTAAAATAATCTTCTAAGCTTACTTATTAAAACAATTACTTTTAAATACCTTATTGATAAACCATAACGAAAATATCTATATGTCCACTACAATACACTTGGGTCTATAAATACGTTTTTTTTAAATAAAGGACTGTTTATTTAAGATCATTTCATGATACAATTATTCTACAATAGACAGTTCGTCTAATTTACTTAGGTTATTAATTGTCGGATAAGAAATTTTACCGTTCTTAATATTAAATTGTAGAAAATACGAAAGAAGTTAACAATTATTTTATAATTTATACTAGCCGGTCGCTAGTACCGCCCTGATTATAAAAAATCCTCGACAAATTATATACCAAAACCTTCCTCATGAATCCCTCTATCCACAGGTGAAGCCGGCATGAAAATCTGTTCAGTAGTTTTTGAGTATATCGCGAACAGACAGACAGACAGACGCGGCAGGGGACTTTGTTTTATACTATGTAATGATAATGGAGTTTTTTTTTAAAATGAATACTTATTACTATACTAACGGTCCTCGTGTTGCAGTGCCTCAGTCATTACATATTAAATTAAAAATAAACAGTAAGAAAGGAAAAAAAAAACAAAAAGTTGATGAAGAAATTCAAAATCAAAATGTGGCGCTATCTATGAGATATCTTTAACAGTCGTTCCTACAGTTTTCTCTCAGTAAATTCATTTAAAGCGCCATCTATTCGAGACCGATGTAACTTACAATTAATAACAATAGTCAACATTGACAATCATTTAATTAGTACTTGAAAAACCTTGTGGCCATTCATCGAAATATAAAATATCCTATCTCTCAAGTTGGACCTTTAATTCCAACTTTAATGAAGATTGCTTGAGTAGTGTCAGGATTCATCGTGGACAAACATCATGTCACTGGATTGTTATATATTTAGAGATTAAAACTGACACTGGATGGACAACTGGAATGGACAACTGGATGTCTGCATCCTTTACTATCTTAACCAGTATATTTTATTTACTAAGGAGAATTATAATTAGCGCAAGGTTGGCCCCTTTCTCCGCAGCAATAAAACACACATTGTTGAAGGCGTAGTGCTTATAAAAATAGTAGGTTAATAACTTTCAATTAAACGAAGATGTCATTATTCAATTTATATTTACAAGAAAAATATATTCAATGTTAGAGAGTAATTCGAAAAAAGACAATGAAAGTATCTAAGAGCATACAAATCAGAACATCTGAATTTAGTGTAAATCTTCTGTTTGTTTTTAGTTTTTCTTAGATAAGTACCAAGTACCTGTGCGGTAAATAAAATGAACGAAATTTATGCAATAGTTTATGAGTGAAACGTGCACGACTGCAGACGTATATAATTTTATTTATATAGTTATAACTAGTTGTTCCCGCGACTTCATCTGCGTGGAACAGTTACATTGGGCTAAGGCGAACACACAGCGAAAGTTCTCAAAAGGAAATGAACCCCCAATTTTGGAACATTCTTCATTGATGCTCCGTTTCTATTGGTCTTAGCATGATGATATATAGCCATTAGCCTTCCTCGATAAATGAGCTATCTTACACTGAGATTAGCGCGTTCAACCAAACAAACAAACTCTCCAGCTTTATAATATTAGTATTGTGTGAACATCGTCAATATGAAATCTTTTCTCGCCAAGCTCATATCACTTAAGTGCGCTGCACCAATCACAGGGGCTGGTTTTTTAACCAATTCGTGCATGGCTTCCTGTGATTGCTGCATTTTTGTTCGTGCGACATCTAACGGACACATTATTGTTGCTTGGAACCCCACAATGTCGTAACGCGTAACAAACGTTTTGTTACTTAACGAAATTACTACACAACGATCTTGTTCGCGAAACAAACGTTCCTTACAAAAGGAAATTGTAAGTGTGCCGCGGTCTGTAACACCTAACTTGAGTGGTACTGTGTTCAGCGGCCACATACGTTACTCAGCTACATCAGCGGTGAGGTAAAACCGATACAACAAGATAAGTCGTGCATTATACGGTTAATGAAACGTTAGCGAACGTATTACTACATTACCCAAACGTGCGTAGACCCTGTGGTCTGTGCACAAGTATAGATATAAATTTACCTGGTTAGTGCAGCAGCCGGCAGCTGCAACTGTTGCGGAGGACTGCAGATTTGAGGTGCTTGTTTGTTCATATTAACAATGTTGAATATTGTTAGAAGTCCTGTTTGTGACACAACGAGAAGCAGCGGCATGTGAGGTAGTACTTCGTTTTCACCTATAATAAAATTACATTTCACCGCCTGTTTTTTTTTTTATTAATATCATAGGAGACAAACGGAAAGGTGGGTCACCTGATGTTAAGTTATCACCACCGTCCATAGACACTTGCAACACCAGAGGAGTCGCAAGCGTTGCCTATCTGTCTTGAGGCAGAGGAGGAGTAAGGCAAGGGGAAAGGGGAGGAGAGGTGGACCTTCGGCGCTCTCACTGACCGAACGAAACGCAACAACGCGAAAACTGTTACTTCACGTCGGTTTTCTGTGAGAGGATGGTACTTCCCCAGACGAGCCGACCCATTCATGCTGAAACCATTAATAACTTCAGCGTAGCTCTACCACCTACACAACACCTAACAAGTAATAGTAGGTAATCCCCTTATAGTTAGTTCTAGGTAAATTTGACATATTACGAGACATTTGGTTGATGCTATGATAGGAAAGATAAAATAAGTGCGATATTAAAGTTAAGTAAACTGTTCTATTATATAATTATTGGTTGACAGTTCAGCGTTTTACATGTTTTCACAATGAATTCGTAGGTTCGAATCCTATAATGAGCACGAGCATAAGAGGAAGGAAAACATTGTAAATAAACTATAATGTAGTGGGTAGACCTATGCTTTAATGTCCAAATTAAAGCAATCTTTAAGTTAAAACTTTTCCCCTGACGCCTAAAGTTACATACAGGTAACTGAACTTGGGAACTAATCCTTTTCTAGACTTGGTATGATCTACACATAAAGTTACTTAATATAAATATTAAAAAAAAAAAAAACATTTTTATATTTTTTAAACAAAAGAATTATAATGTGAAACAAAGGTTTACAAAAACTAAAGGTATTTTTTGGTTTCTATAGTGTTTTAGGAACGATCAAATGTGCTACTCACCCCAAGGCAACTGATATAAAGCACAAGTATCAATACACAATCCGACGGGATAGTTTTCTAGTTTCTTGTCCGTTAGCGGCAGCTCAGGTCTTCCTTCATCAGTCTGTCGAAAATACAAATAAATGTCACTCACTTTGACTTTATTTACTAATTTTTATTCCACTTTTAATGTAACAAAATCAAATAATCACCAAACCAAACCGTATAAAAATAATTTTGTAGCAAATTCACTAAAATATTATTTTTTTTATATTAAGGTAACAAAAATATAAAATATTAGATCCAATTATATGAATGGATAGAATTAAAAAAATCTGCTACTTTTATAAGTGAACTGTAAGTAAAACATGCATAAACAAACACCCTTATTAGATCCCGCACATACGTCGCGTTACTTCCAGTAGCAACTCGAGATCGTCCCCCGGATGGAGCCCTCGAGCTGTTACTATCGAGATAGAATAACTCATTTACATCACTTGTACATACATCAGATCACCACACATACGTGCACACATTACACACGTGGTGGAAGGGTTTTTTTTTTAACTGCATCGAGTAGTTTGTTTCACATGCGATATACGTGTAAGAATTTGTGAAACATCATACAATTTCAATTGTATGATTCACAAACGAATATATATATGAATAGCTTAGAATAGTTTAGGTAGGTCAGATCCGCGGTATCGACAAAAGCCCAAGCCGAGGTGTGCCGTACACCCTTGAGCTAGTTCTCTGAATAAAATCGGCTGAGTGCGTTAAGCGCTCGCCTTTGTAGTCCGGTGATGCTGTAAAGGCCCTACCAGGCCAATAGCGTAGTCAGATCGAAAAAAAGCATAAACAAACATTACTATACAAAAAAACTTAACTAACAAGTAAATTTTGTCAAATGAATATTTTACTTTACTATTAACCTTTCCACTGTCAATATGAGTGTATTTAATTATATCAAGTACCAGCTTTTCTCACGGCTTCATTTGCGTTAATATAGACCTGGTATATCCCTTGAGAAAAGTATATTTTCTCTGGATGAATGTACCCTATGTTCTTTTCTGTTCTTCTAACAATGTATATGCAAATTCTTATAATAATCAGTAGTTAAAGCGTGAAAGGTTAAGAAACAAACATGATCACATTCGCGCACATATAATATTAGTTAGTTTTAATGTATGTAACCATTGACATATAAGAACCCAGGTCTCGAATAAAAGTAGTGCTCAAAACCGTTCTGATAAACTAATGATTTTGCAAATTCGACCTTATTTGAATGACTTAAAGTTGTTTATAGAATTATATAGTATTATATAATCCAAAATTATGCACTCATTTTTGTGTGCCGCCTGTGAGACGTTAAGTGTGCATCTTGGGTTTTTGTATATCAATGTATATAAAGAAAACATTTTATTTACCTGACACCATTGCACCATTGTGCCCAATTTACACCATCTGCCGAACCAAATGTTGCTATTTCCATACTATTTGAAGATGAGGCAAGAATAATATTCCTGGAGACATAAGATACATAATACTTTGATCAATCTAACATCATTTTAATTACCAATTAGTTAACAATGCAATAATAAATGCAACCCTAAATAAAAAATATTTCATTCTTATTTACATACCACTGAGCTAATCCTTGTAAGTAATAATACCAGGGTCTATTATTTCCCATACTGAAGCACACGTCTTCATAATTCAAGCATGCAAGTTGTCCGCTCTTACTTGCATTTACTATAGCAACGGCTGTTAACAAAAAAAAAACAATGTAATACATAAACTATACAAAAATATATAAAAACTGTGAAAATAAAACAAATTTTACAACATCCAGAATTTCGTTGTAAACAATGTTATAACCTATTTGTCTACTTCTCTCCGGCGCATGCGCACCACATCATTTGCCCCACTTCACACATCGCTCAATGAGTAGTACGCATAAAACCGTAGTTTCTTAAAACTTTAACATGGTAAATGAAGATATCATAATAATTTTTAAATAAGAATGAAATGTTTAAGAAGTAAAACAATTAAAAAAATCAGAGAATCCTATCCAGATTTTTCTTTTCGCGAACTGACTACGCTATTGAATTAAAATTTATCCAGTAATTTTTGCGATATGTAAGAACAACGGCTGTAACTATCATTTTATCTATATAATATTAAGAAGCCATTGCTACACTATCATTCATCTGTAAATATATATATTTTTTAATATATTAGTTTTTCCGGACTCATCTCTGAAATGACTCAACCTTGTCTCTACAAGGTTTCTTCTTCTATCTATCTTGACTAATATCTTTACTGGCAAGAAGAACTTTCCAGAGACTATTATAAGCTATATAAATGCTATGAGCAGTAATGTCTAACGAACTAAACATCAATAAAAGGGCTAAGTAATAATGTTCTTAAAAATTAAAAAAAATTAAAGCAAGTTCCAAATTGATCTAAAACAACCATATTAAACAAAAAAAAAAACTATTTACACTAGATCGAAGTCCTGGGTAATGTGTTAATTAGGTGAAAAGATATATTAAATGTAAATCTTAAAAAGACTTGAATAGAAATCCTTGAAATACTTTACAAACTCCAAGGTATTAAAAAGTACTGAAATTATTTTTAGTAGTAGAAGAAGAAGTTCTTCCTAGTTATTTTCAAAAAAGTAACTTAAAATCAATAAAAGGATGATAGCCACTAAATAATAATGTCCAAATAATACAAAAATTACAGAAAGATCAAAATTGATCCAATTAAACCATATAGTTCCTATTAAATAATAAAACTATTAACACAAGAAAGTCGCGATTACGGTGTTAGTTTAAAAAAAAAAAGAAGTAAATGTAGCAAAGGCCTTAAAAACACTAGGAAAGTATTATGTAAAACTCCAAGTAATTAAAAAGTACTAAAACTATTTGAAATTATCTTTATTACTATTATATAAATCAAACCTGGTCGACTGTTGTCCGCAGCATTCTTATATACAACAGCAAATTGGAAAGTTGATATCCAATATAAAGCAAGGGCTTCAACAGGTGAGTTTTCAAACAGATTCGGTGCTGGAATTGTCTTTACTAATGTTAAGTCTGGTTTGTACTGACACAGTGAGCCATCACTGTTTCCTGTGACTAGTTGTTTACCTTTCGGACTCCAACATATACATCTATAGAAGTAAATAAAATAATCAGTAATAATTGAAGACATGAGTGGAAGGAGGTACAACATTTTTAAAATTTTTCATTTTAACAATTCATGTTTTATAATCGTATACATGTTCTGTTTTTACAATGTTAGCTCAAATAGGCTTCTATATGAAAATAACCAAAATATCAAAATTATATATTTCTATATCTATACATATAATATAAATGGAGTTTCTGTATGTAATATCAAAATTTAAAATAATAACTGATTGGGTATGAAAGTATACACGCGACTGATAACAAAAATGCAATTTTAAATTTTTTTTCGGTCTGTCTGTCTGTTTGTTCCGTGTAATCTCCGAAACCACTGAATCGATTTGTAAATTTGGAATTTCACTGCCAGAGAGCTGAAATTACAGCGGGTTACTTAGGCTACTTTAAATTAGACTTACAACCAATTTTCACAGAATTTTTACCGGCAGATAGAAGATATCATAACAAGTAATTTAATCTTTTTAAATTTAGACTAGCTGTTAACCGTGGCTTCGCCCACAGCGCTATCTCCGAAACGATTTCACCGATTTTTACGGGACTTTGACCGACAGATAGCGGACATTATAAGAAGTAATTTAGTCTATTTTAATTTAACTAGCCGTTAGTCGCGGCTCCATCGGCAATGCGATCTCCAAAACAGTTGAATTGATTTTCATGGGACTATCACCGGCAGATAGCAGACGTCATAACACGTAATTTAATTTTTTTTAACTTAGATTTTTTAACTTCGTCCGCATGAAATTTAGCAAAACATATGTTGTTGACTGTAAACGTGTATTAAAAAGTGCTTAGACAAATATCAAGTATCATTTTTTTTTAATGTAAAATTTCAAGACGTCAGCCTTCCTTGTTTTCAATTCAACATTATAATGATTAATAGTAATTTTGAACATATAAGGGGTTTTTCTAATTAGATATTAGATAATAAACATATTACTTATTGACAATGTTACATCATTATAATAATGTCTTTAAGCCATTGTTTCATTAGTTCCTTATACTGTATAAGTGAGAACTGAGGTAGTTATATGGTGGGTTAAGTTTCCAATATGTTGCTGATGATAACCCTCATTTCACACACTGTTAGTATATGTATATATCTAATGTATACATTACATGTTACTCTAAGAGCATTTCTATAATTGTACATGGTCTCACAATTTTATATTTCTTTAATACAATATAAAAAAAAAAACGCATATGGAGCTGCGGGTAGAGCTAGCATTAAAATATAATCAAAGATATAACCAAATTTTGCAATACATTTCTGTAAAATTACTTTCTTTCATTACATACTTTCACTAATTTTAACTGATACCAATCTTTTGTATTGTCATACTTCCCTCATAGTCTACAATAAAGAAAATTAATATGAAGTCTAAACATGTAAATAAATCTATGGTTCGCCCAAGATAATCTTTGAAATTGTTGAACCAATTTTGAACAGACTTGTATCA
>MU162303.1:0-13761 GCA_015888305.1 Antheraea pernyi
TCGTACCCGTGGAATAGTTATTTTAGGCTGAGACGCAGCGGAAATTCGCAAAAGAAAAAATACCCCGATATTAAAATATTTTTCATTGTTGCTCCGCTCCTAGTGGTCTTAGCGTGATGATGCCTATGACATTTACAAATAACGTGGCTTTCTATTGATGAAAAAATTTTCAAAATCGGTTCACGGTTCAGTAGTTCCTGAGATTACCCCTTACAACGTCACAAACTTTACCTCTTTATAATATTAGTACAGATATACTGTAACAAAAACAGATAATATTCCATTTCACTTCTGCAAGTTCATGGAAATTTAGACTAAACTCAAGTCTAACTATAACACCAGGAAAACTTGATGAATATACGTTGGGTATTGTTTTGTTGCTATTAAACTTACATATTATAGCCAGTCATTTAAAAAAATATTGGTTATCCTGTGTAATTCATATATGGTATTTACAGATTTATTATTATTGAAAATAAAAAACAGAACAACTATAACCATTCATTGTCATAGAGCCAGGGTAATTAATTATTCGTCTGCGTCTTAAATGCATGTTGAATTAGCATTAATCTGGATACTTTGCAGTGTTAATACTTTACTAAATTGATAATAAGTAATATTGCCGACAAGGTCAATTTTATGTAAAATGTATTCAAATAATTCAATAAAATATATTTGCATTGTCATTGTGGTACCAAACAGTAGGTATTTGTGGTAAATTTATGGATATTGAACACATTTTAAACGGGTCGTTATGAAATACATTGTTACTAATTAGGTAATAATTAATAATTTTGCTTTGTCATTGTCTAACCTATTCCTTATGGCAAATTAGGATGTCGTCAGGAATGTTATTAAAAAATGCTACTATATATAATGTAATTAATAATACAGTGATCAAGTATCGTAATTAAGAAAATACGTCACTGAGTAGTATGAGAGATGATGATTAATGGTGGCGTGTTTAAGTGTCCCTTCAATCGACGTAGGTTCGATACTTACCACGGATATAGGTTTTACTAAAAATAATCGGAAGAGACACCAAAGTAGCGATGCATTATTTTTTGCTTCTTAATCTATACTCAGATCAGATCATATCCTCTTTAATTGATCTCATAAAGCCGTTTTATTTTTTGTAATATTTTGTAATAATAAAACCTTTTTACATTGTACCGCGTTGTTTTGCTTACATTTTGTATTGACAAACATAAATAATACGAAGAAATTTACCTTCAAAGCAATCTTACCTCATTGGGATAAAAAGATTACTATCAATAGGTATTTATTTATTTATTGACCACAATTAATTAATGTGATCAGGTGAAGATATTGTTCAATACTATTTTCCATTAGGTACTTTGAATTGATTCGTTTGAGGATTGCAATAGAATGAATCGATACAAAAACTCATAGGGAAAATAAGGGATTATTACATAAGTGATGTGGTTCTATTTTTATCATTATACTTAACTTTTACAAAATAGGTATACAATCGACACGAAAACGCTGTGTCAACAGTATAATTCCCGATAGTGTTCGTATAATTCTTGGGAACGATAGGATTGTTTTAGTTTTATCATATAGAAAAGACTGGACTGGACAGAACACTCGTTTAAGCATTGATCAAATAAGAAAAATATAGTTATTTTTAATCTAAAATCGTTCCCACAAACTTGACTAGGATTTTAGCAAAAACAATGTTTTTATAATCATATATAGTCGTGCCAATCGAATAGTTTAGATGTTATAGAAAATTACCCAGAAAATTGAATCGAATTTTGATTATTTTTTTCGAACTGTTAACCCGTGAATTCAAAAAGGGTTTTTTAAAAGAAAATAACTTTTATTAATACACTGTTAATGTACAATTTAAATGGATTATTAGGACAACCGCTGTTTCCAAGATCTGAGTACCGACTACTGTAAGACCGACTGTCGAATAGAGCTTGATGTCAATCTGCTTATATTGAGTACTGCTGGAGCAGCACTAACCCTTACATGCTTATGGTATAACAGAACTGACTACACTGTTAGCTTGGCAAGGCCTATTCAGTTTCACCAGATTCAATGATATTATAACTATAGATACGTCATAAGCGGTTCAACAGCGCCTTGTTAAAAACTTCGCTAGCTAGCTTCTTTTTAACAACTGCTCCATCAATTCGCCCGTATCTAAGCAACATGTAACTTTATACCACCAGTATTATGAGTATGGCATCTTACTTCCACACTTTATCTAAGACAGTTTACGTATGTGTGCGTTTTCGTGCCATTTATTTTGTCAAAATATCATGTAGGTGACGTATTTACACCTTTAAGGTATAATATCATTGACTGGACTACTAAGGCGAGCGGTGAAGGCACTCAGTCGATTTTATTTTGACAACTAACTCGAGGGTGCTCGGCCTACCTCGGCTTGGGCTGTTGTTCACACTGCGGATCTAACCTAGCTAATTGAAATTGTATGAATCGAATTTTAAAACAATGTACTTTGTCTGAATAATAGAGATGAACTGCATTAATTCCGCCCCATCCTCTCCCTCGTCTGTATCCGCACGTGGTAAGAGCCGCTAATCTTAAAGCGAGTCACTATTAGTTCTCCATGACGTGTATTATTATACAATTTTTATCAGTTTGATAAAAAAACATTGAAATCCGAATAAACGGGTTGCAAAAGTATATATGTTTTTATTAAAAAAAAATTGAACTTGTTGTTGCTTATCAGAAGAGACACCAAAGTAAGATGCATTATTTTTTGCTTCTTAATCTATACTCAGATCAGATCATATCCTCTTTAATTGATCTCATAAAGCCGTTTGGATGGATGTTTTTGGAAACGTATTAATTGTTAGGTGATTCTAATTGTTTATAGATTACTAGCTTTAGCCCGCGGCTTCACATTCATTGTTGTTGATCGTCATTTGTCACCAACATTTTAAACGGCTCCGTTCCGGAACCCTCGAGTGCAAAGGGTTAACATAGGTTCAGTCTATCCCACCATATTAGCGTGGAGGCGCTGGTGCGAGGATGACGACTGGCGCCCCGGGAAATCGAGGCGCTGAGCTCACAACTCCACCAGGTCCTAGTGATCGACGAATGGCATGGATCGAGTTCAGGCGTGGCAACTATTGAATGGCCGAATGGCTCACCAGGCGGAGTGGCACCCTAAGCTTCTGGCTGACACAGGTGCTCTCGGGGCACGACTGTTTCGGGAGCTACCTGTGTCGCATAGACCGGGAGCAAATAGCAGAGTGCCATCACTGTGGCTGCGCTAGGGACACTACTCACACACAGTTGCTGAATTTCCGGATCACTCGCTCTTGACTGTCGTTTGTAAGATGGTTGAGAGCGAGACCGGGTGAAACTCCGGCGCTTCATACTGCGAGGCAGTTATGCTCTCTAAGGAGGCGGCGGAGAGGGGATGGAGCAAACCACCAGTCTCATCTCCCGTGGGCGACGAACACGGAGGCGACGGGTCGGAGACGATCTAATGCCGCCGTAAAGGGCCTGCGGGCGACGTGACTCGGGCACGTCCGTCGCCCTGCACTATAGCAGGCCCACGTGGTGAAGGCGCATTGTGCCGTGCGACTCTTACAGTTCGTCGGGGGTGTTTAACACCCGCCCCTCCCTGAGGGGTTTACTATCTTGATCCACTCAGGCCGCAGAAGGGTCCCCTTATGAGAAGCCAGCACCTGCCGGGTGAGCAGACACAGTGCCGTAGGCAGTTCCTGCTCCCCGGCCAAATAGATGTAAGGAGGCACCATGGGGTTTTAGAAGTTGCAAGTCGGACATATCCCACCCTCAGCTGCCCGGCTAGGGTGGATATCCGTAGGGATTTCCCCATGTTTAAAAAAAAAGGTTCAGTCTATCCCTCAGCAATAGTACATTTTTTTCTGAGTGAAAGGTATTCTATATCATTTTCTGTACCGCTGGCTAGATGTATGCTAAATATCAGATGATCAGTTAAGTAGTTGAGACGTGAAAGCATAACAAATTAAAAAAGTAGACCCACTCTCGTATTCATAATATTAAGTAAGGATCTACTATTTATTACTCGGCCTTTATTTTGCCCTTTTTCAATATGATCGACAAACTATTACCAAGTTTAGACGAGCAAATCTTGTACATTTATTGGACTTCCAATACCTATTAGCAGACACGTGCACATAGGTAATATACATATGAGTAAATAAATGACTGTGTGAAACTGTTTTGTTATTATACGAGATCTGCACAAGTTACAGTCATTTCGAATAAAATAAATTTTACTTATTCTCGACGTTGCGGCTAAACTATATCAACGATAAAATAAACATTTAAAAAAAACAATACACCAAGCTTTAAAAAAACAGTGACATCATGAATTAAATTAGGGTATTGTTAATTAAATTCTTATAACAAATGTTTAGCGTATATTGGATATTGATAAAATTTCCATTTTATCTAACATGTTTATATGATATTTTAACTAAATATCGTATCAAATATTGTGTTATCGGTTTTTGTACTCAACCGTGTAGATAGCATATCCGCGTGACATGGCATATTCTTATCGGGCACAGGGATATTCTTGTCATTGAATAATCATTGCAATTTTAAATAAACTGGCTTGACGTTTCGTCCGTTATATATTTTGTATTTGATACACGTGTAAATTGACCTCTATGGTGGGTATCGTGTCAATAACAATATTACTATATTAACGCAAGTCATTCATACATACTTGAAACTGCTTTAATTACATTTGACTACTAACATCTGTCGTCGATATATGAGGACGGGGAGGGAGTGTCTTGAGGAATACATGGATAATAAACTAAAACTTTGACAATTCTTTTGGCCTTGAAGGAATTTTCTGGGAATAATCGACACGACTTCGCCATACGAACCAAGAAAGGTTCCGATTAAGCTCTACAGTTACACATACATATATAATGTAGAAATCAGTGTAATAAAATAATGTAGTGTCCTAAAATTAGATAAATTCTAGGACTGACTGCACGTCACCATTAATAGAGAAAAGCAATTTGCTCCATCAAACATAGTTATTAATTTATACGAAACATCATGAGTTGACAAACGTCAATACGGCCACCATAGCGCGTTGCTATTATAGATCCATTTTTTAGTGTTTTGTCGTAGTAGGTAGCTACGTAAAATCTTCAAACAAACATTTTTTTTTGTACGTATTAATATCAAATCTGTGATATATTCTAAACTGCTTAACTGCTTAAATATGTTTTAAAGGGGAATTTTGATCTACACTAAAGGCCCTAACTTTATCTATTTATAATATTAATATAGATTATTTCATGATAATCACTACTTTAGAACAGGAAATGAACATCGCGTAAGTGTATAAAGTTCTACATCGAACCAAAGACTCCTGTTTGAAAACCAAGTATCCTAACTATGAGACCATAATATGGCCACTAGAATTTACTAACGAAAAATGATGATCTAAATAGTGTAACAAAACGTTTGTCAACAGATGATGTTCACGATGCGATCTCATCACATGTTGACCGACGTCGTTTTAGAAGTCGGCAATGAGCTCTTCCACGTCCACAAAGTGGTGTTGGCTGCTGGCAGTCCATATTTCAAGGTAATGTATTAAAATATTTATATATATAACTAGCGACCCACCCCGATTTCGCATTGATGCCAATGTACTATTGTGGCGTTATTAATGTGCTAAACGATTTATAATATCGGCACGCTATGATGGCCGGTTTGACACGTTACAATAGTGACGGCAAATGCTGATTTATTGTCGACAAAAATATAATCAAATGCTGCTTTGTTTTGTATGGAGCTTATC
Organism: Antheraea pernyi; assembly: GCA_015888305.1. Classification (NCBI taxonomy): domain Eukaryota; kingdom Metazoa; phylum Arthropoda; class Insecta; order Lepidoptera; family Saturniidae; genus Antheraea; species Antheraea pernyi. Next base: position 5,822 of record MU162303.1, read on the forward strand.
GGAGGTGGTAGTGGCGCTGGTCAGCGATCCTATATATACACTCATCAAAACAGTCTAAGCAACATGTACTAATTTAAATTTTAGGATGGTTCTTCACATTATAACGTTGTATTTTATTTTTAAAATAATATCTTTAGGGTTCTATGATGTAAAAATAACAGCTGTTGTCTTTATAAGTTCTTTTAATAACAGAAATGAACAATATTACAATATACTGTAGAAATTAAGATACATAAGAAACTAAACTTTTTTCTTACAAAATGAAATTTCTAAAGAAAATGTATTTATTGTGAAAGAATAGAACAATTTAATACAAAATGGTAGAGGTGGCGTTGCGGTTGACTTTTAGGATATTTTTTTTTATTAATGCAGGACAATATCCTCCAGGTCCGCTAGTAAATATATAATTTCGAATTTTGTAAAAATATTATACTAAATAAAATAAATAAATAAGTATACTAATAATTATAATCTGTTAAATAAAAAAAAACACTTTATTCAACTTATGCCCTAAGAAGGCACTTATGAACGTCAAAATTACCACCAGTTCGGAAAACAGCGCAGTCATCGAGAAGAACCGGCAAGAAACTTGATCTGGTTTATCTTTTTAACAAATATTTAGAATACATTAGGTACATGTCACAAACGTTTATAATGTATGCACGGAGATGAGTCAATTCCAGACATCACCATCGTTCACATATTGAGGATACTTATTATCAAAAGGCTGTGTTAGTAAAAAAACGGGAAAAGACGGAATCATATATAGTTAGAAATAGTAGTAGTTAGATAGATATATAGTTATACATACATATATAATATCGAAATTAGTGTACTAAAATAATGTAGTGTCCCAAAATTAGATAAATTCTAGGACTGACTGCACGTCACTGTTAATAGAGAAAAGCAATTTGATCCATCAAACGTAGTTATTAATTTATACGAAACATCATGAATTGACAAACGTCAAAACGGCCATTATTGCGTGTTGCTATTATAGATCCATTTTTCAGCGTTTTGTCATCGTAGGTAGCTACGTAAAAATCTTCATTCAAACATATTTTTTTTGTTGTACGTAATATCAAATCTGTGATGTCTTCTAAACTGCTTCATTGAAATATGTTTTAAAGGGGAATTTTGATCTACACTAAACGTCCTACTTATATAAATTGTATAATAATAGATAGAAATTAATATTATACTGGTTAAAAGAATATCGTAAATAACCAATAACATTGTAATAGTATGTAAAAGATAAAAATGATTACTGTGTGTTTGTTATCTTTAAGAGATAGACATATGTCATCGGGGACTTTTCTGTATGCATTTTAAAAATGTACAGTTCCGTAGTACATTATTTTAATGTATCTCATAAATCTCATACGGTGTTATTACAAAAAAGTTGAATACGTATTGAAGACTTGCTTTAAAGGCCGAGGCAAGTTCACGTTATCCTTTTTCGCAAGTCTAACCTAACCTAACCAAAGCGAGACAAAAGAGCAAGATGGCGAACATTCAGAGATCGCGGTGCATTTAATATGAAACCTTTTTAAAGCAAGTATTCAATACGTATTTAACTTTTTTGTAATAATACCGATAAGCCAGCGTTATCATTTTAACCGCTTGAAAACTCCTTACGACATTTGAATGCCTCGCCTTTCTTCTATTTTTAACCGACTTCAAAAAAAGGAAGAGGTTATCAATTCGTCTGTTTTTTTTTTTTTTTTGTTTGTTACCTCATAACTTTGGACTGGGGGAATAACCAATAACATTGTAATAGTATGTAAAAGATAAAAATGATTACTGTGTGTTTGTTATCTTTAGGAGATAGACATATGTCATCGGGGACTTTTCTGTATGCATTTTAAAAATGTACAGTTCCGTAGTACATTATTTTAATGTATCTCATAAATCTCATACGGTGTTATTACAAAAAAGTTGAATACGTATTGAAGACTTGCTTTAAAGGCCGAGGCAAGTTCACGTTATCCTTTTTCGCAAGTCTAACCTAACCTAACCAAAGCGAGACAAAAGAGCAAGATGGAGAACATTCAGAGATCGCGGTGCATTCAATACGAAACCTTTTTAAAGCAAGTATTCAATACGTATTTAACGTTTTTGTAGTAACACCGATAAGGTAAAAGCCAGTGTTATCATTTTAACCGCTCGAAAACTCCTTACGACATTTGAATGCATCGCCTTTCTTCTATTTTATTTAAATACTAGTGGGCGTAGTAGTTCATTGACTTTTTAAAGTGATACATATTATAATAATAGTTGTATGTTATAATATCATTGTTGAATGTAGAATGAAAAAGGGTAATTGGAACGTAAGAGTAAAATAATACATACAGTCGAGCATAGCAACCTCCTTCACAACCTTCTTTGAAGTCCTTTATAGTAATAGTTATATAGATCTACAGTTACACATACATATATAATGTAGAAATCAGTGTAATAAAATAATGTAGTGTCCTAAAATTAGATAAATTCTAGGACTGACTGCACGTCACTATTAATAGAGAAAAGCAATTTGCTCCATCAAACATAGTTATTAATTTATACGAAACATCATGAGTTGACAAACGTCAAAACGGCCATTATTGCGTGTTGCTATTATAGATCCATTTTTCAGCGTTTTGTCATCGTAGGTAGCTACGTAAAAATCTTCATTCAAACATATTTTTTTTGTTGTACGTAATATCAAATCTGTGATGTCTTCTAAACTGCTTCATTGAAATATGTTTTAAAGGGGAATTTTGATCTACACTAAACGTCCCTTTGTTAATATTTTTGGCCGCTCTGAATACAGTGTGGGTGTAGATAGAGGTGTAGGTGGTAGAGCCACGCCGAAGCTATTACTGGTTTCAGCATGAATGGGTCGTCCCGCTCGGAGTAGTACCACCCTTTCTCAGAAACAACGACGTCAAGTAACAGTGTTTGCATTGTTGCGTTTCGTGCGGTCAGTGAGAACACCGGAGGTCCACCCTAGCCTCCTCCCCTCCTGCCCCCTCCCCCAAACACTGGCTAGAAACGCACTTGCGACTCCCCTGGTGTTACTAGTGTCTATGGACGACGGTGATCATTTAACATGAGGTGACCCACCTGTTCGTTTGCGTCCTATGATATAAAAAATGCAGCCGAAGTTCGGACTTCTGCATAATAATACACAAGACTTGAATACAAAACAAAAGTAAAATATTATTAAAGGAATTAAATTTTTTTTTATCCGTTGTCTCGATGTTATATGCATATTTATAACTAAATTTGTATCCTGCTCAACTGTTTTCAGAGTGATCGAAAAGTATGGCGAGAATTGTACATGTAAACCTACCGGAAGAAATTCTCTAAACGATAGTGAAAACCGTATCGTTGGGTTATTTAAAAAAGCTAAGGAAAGGCACCGATAAACGCCAAAGGCGATGCTCTTGGCCGTATTAGTTATAATTGCTGATTATTATCAAAACAAACTTTGTCGAGCGTTAATATAAGATTTGCACATATTTTTCCTTTTTGACTCTCATATAATTAAAATTATCATATATACACCAGTTATTTAATGGTACTGAATTTAATCCAGTAAACTATAAGATATTAATTAAAATAAATGAAAATTTTAATAATAATCTAAGCAATCGTGCAAATTTACCCAGATTCATTAAATGCAAGTCACACAACTCATACAGAGAACACATTTATAGACAGACACTTATAAGACAGGTTCACGTGTGTGTCTGATGATATTATGTTCACACACTCGCCACAGACACATATATGATTGTATTTTTTTTATTACATTATCTAATTACCTTCACTACCTTAATACACTTTGTAAAATCCCATAATACCTTAATTTGTGAATAGAGCTACCTACTATACGAAATAAAATTCTAAACGCTTTAATGGCTGATAATGAAACAGTAACGTACCATTTTCTCCTCTGTTTGTTAAACGATTGTCTTTTTTTTGTTCTGTAACTATTGACGGACTTCAGTGTTATCGATCGAATATTTGGAAAGTATTTCTTGTTTCCTATACCATAGACTTCTTACCCCTACTCTTACCCTTATCCCACATAAGTAGGGTCGGTACAACATGTTTGTCATGTTGTAGTATATGATTTGGCTTAATTTTTACGATCGGCCGCCCGCCTGACATCAACCCTCCTTGGGATTACATATACCATACCTCCTATACCATAGACTATCACTATATTATATGTATTTCAATAAATTTATAAACGGCGTAATAAAACAAGATAAAAAAATGCAGTAATTAGTATGATACACTCTTTAGCTAAAAAAAAAAATAACAGTGATGTTGAAACGTAAAACATTATACACTATGGTCGAATTTCGTCCACGATATATTTACGACCACTGGTAAATATAAAACCACTAATATATTGTATAATCTGAAAGAGTTCTTCATCTTTATTTAAATTTTTCATTTGAATTTGTTAAAGAATGCTTTGTTAATAATAATTTAAAAATTGCAAGTCATGCGAAAACAGTAAAATAATTTATTTATCATATAACGAACGTTTGGACCCGAGACGTAATATAGATACTTCAAGGTTATGCAAATGAGTGTCAGCGTCGCGTTTTGCACGTGTACCCCCGATCTGAATATTGAATGGAACTCCAGATTCATAGTAGGGTTGTCACCTTTTATCTAACCAAATAATGTATACTGGTTATTAAGGTGGTTATGATATCAATGGAGACAGATTACAAAGCAGAAATAGCGACTTCTTCGTTCGTTTACAATATAAATTATGATTACCCGAAATAGAGTACTCCAGTATTTTATTGTAAGGTACGGGTGGTAACCCTAACTAAGATATATGATTGTGTTATCCATCCGTTTACACAATCCACGTTTGCTTACAATATAGGTATAATTAATACGCCTATTTTCCAACAAATTTAATTTAAGTATAATAAAATTTATAAAGACTTTTCTTTCATATTTTTCATTGTTCGTTATTCTTTGGATATACTCAGTAGTATTCTCATACGAGTAGTCCGGTGAAGCTGTTAAGACCTTGCTGGGTCAATAGCGTAGTCAGTACAAAAAAAAAGCTTCTCATACGAAAATAACCTTTGGTCGGAATGTAGTTTATCTCACTGTACATTGACTATGAGTTAATAATTATTTCAATACCAATGATCTATTAAGAAAGAATAATTGCTTTTTTATCTGTTATTCTAATTTATAAACTATGTTATTGCAAAGTTTCATCAAAATCCGTTAAGTCGTTTTTGCGTGACAAAGTAACAAACATGTATCCATCTTCAGAAACTTTCAGTATTATAATCTAAATATATAATATATAAAAATCCTATACATTATGAACTCCGAAATTACTCAAGCGATCTTTATGAAAGTTGATATTTATGTATAATTAGGTTCAACTTGAGAAATAGGATAATTTATATTTCGATTAATAACCTCAATATTTTTTTTATTACAAATGAAATTATTGTCAATGCTGATTATTGTTATTAGTTGTAAGTTTCATTGGTCTAGAACAGATGGCGCTTTAAATTAGTTTGTTGACAGAAAACTGTAGGACCGACTCTTATAGATAGCTCATAGATGGCGCCACCGTTTAATGTTGAATTTTTTTCTATAACTGAGCCACAGTAACGCATGGCCTACGCATTATATTTATAATGGATGGATGATGTAGTGGTTCAAATGATTACCTCGCCACTGCCGACGCGGTTTTTTGTGGGTTTGAATCCCATTCTTACAGTTACCAGGTTTAGTAGCAAGATATTTTATTTGATATAACACAGTTAAACGAAATCTTTTAGAAAACCTTATGTTATAAATCAAAGGCACAAATTGATGCGGGAAATTACCGTAGTGCGTCGAACTTCGCGCCTCGGCTTAAGTATTATAAAAACATTACAAATTAAAAAAAATTACAACTCACGATCGATCCGTAAAATGACTTTGAATGTATAAAAATATGTTCACGTGCTAAAGTAGAACAAGCATTTCTTTTATACTAGTGGCAGTCCAGTGGTCAATTTTCGACCGTAATGTTTAAGTGGTACCAAGTATTTTCTTCACGTGTAAATTATATAGAGCCATTATTATGTCTGTAATTCATTTGGATTTTTATTTTAATGTTTATATTATGTTTAGCTTTATAGTTTAATGCTAATAAAGTTTTATAAGGCGGTAGAAACTCTTGCAAGGTTCCAGCTTTAACCCCCATGTCCGTCTTTCCTGTTTTTTCCGTAAAAAACGTTGGTTACATAAAAAGTAACATGCCCAAAACTTTAAAATGATATGTAATACTAGTACTACTGTTTTTTTTAAGGAATAATGTTTAATTTATTCAAGAAAGTCTTTCGATGTTCTTTTTCATTCTAGAAAGACATAGTTTACAGCGCCTATATGGCGACATGCACAATTGTTCCACCGCCGCACTCACCGAGAAAACCTTATCAAGACCTACTAACTTACCCCCGATGTTTAACGAACTATTACGATTTTGAGTTAATGTTGCCAGTTACCACCATGTTGCCTGCCCACTGCTTGTGACTTTACATTTTCTAAAAATAACACGGCTTCGATACGAGTAGACGAGTGAGTATCAGTCGTTGTCGGGTGGCTCATAAAAGTGATTGTAATGTTTACGTCACTGTTTATGTTATACAGCGTGTGTATTTTTAAATTAGTAAATATACGCGAATTACGTAAAATTCATCGCTACATATTGTGAAGCTGCAACCGGAGGATAAAGGATACATTCATTTAATAATTTCAATTTCATTTGTAATATTTGTGAGGAAGCCTTATTTCCCGCCAAAATTTTCCAATAATAAATGCATCTATTAGCATCAAATATGTTTCTCTGTGTTGTAAAAAGAGACTGCTTTTTTGAGGAATAATTTACAGCCTGATATTATTATTGAATAAATTTTTCCTAAATTAATTATTTTCCAAGATTCTATGAATTAAGAAACATCCTTTGAGTTGCACAATGTTCATTATAAGGAAAAAACGAATAACTTGATAATAAAAAAAAACAATAAGGTAAAATCGAATACAAATGTATTAGAATAGAAGTAAAATAAAACTATTAAAACATAAGTCGTAAGTGACGACAACTTGCTAATTTGAAAACAGTCATGACCTTTTCAATGATATAATATATCCTCAAACAAGATAACATGTCAATATCCCAAATCTTGTTTTCCTTATGTTATTTAGGGGCTTTTGATTCTAGACGTATGAGCCCCATCATAACCTAATTATACTAACGGTAAAGCGTACACTTTCTTTTATAAAATCATTGGTCACTAATTTCACATAGCATTTTAACAACCTCGCTCGAAGGTTTTGCTAAAATGCCTTGGAATATGCCGACATCCAGTTTATTTAAACGAAATTTATACTAAAATCGATTGTTCTTATAATATTAAGTCATTAAGTTATAAAATATTAAGTTATTGATTCTGATGATATTAATAGTTAAACCGTCAGAAAATGGTGAACATCATCTGTAATTCCGCATGCTGAACAAAAGTGGTGTAGGAGTAGTATTAATTAAATATTCAAATTTTTGACTGACGGATAATGTTCAGAACGTAACCTATAATAGTAAAACGACGTAGAACCTATTCATTATTACATCACAGGACCATGGTGCTCGAGGAGGTTGACTTTGCATAGTTTTGTATCCAAATAAAAAGGATATTTTAGGGTTCTTTAGATCTCTCATCAAAATATTCCTTCCACAATTATAAATAGAAGGTGGTAGAGCCACGCTGTAGCTATTACTGGTTTCAGCATGAATGGGTCGGTTCGCCCGCGGAAGTACCACCCTCTCACAGATTACCGACGTGAAGTAACAGTGCTTGAATTGTTGCGTTTCGTTCGGTCAGTGAGAGCGTCGGTGGCCCACCTCCTTTCCCTCT
>MU162305.1:15569-27132 GCA_015888305.1 Antheraea pernyi
TTTTTTTTTGCAAATTGTGTCGATTCTACATTAGCCGAGGAACTTCGTTCCTACCTGGTGTCCCACGACACCACATCTTTATCTATAGTAACTATTTGATCATACTTCGATCGGTAGTTATATTCAAGAACATTTTAGATTAATATTAATCCTAAAATATATATATCCTTTTAAATAACAACACAGAACGTTAAATACGATAATAGCACAACCTCCTGTAACTTTTCAACTGTTTTAATTAGAGGAATATCATAAAGTCAGCGGTCGAGGGCAATTTAGACCGTAAAAACCGGCGACCGTCCGAAAAGAGATTACCATATATACAAATAAAAAAAGCATAAATAATTTTGATTGCGGCCGCGGCCGGCGTAAATAAAGGAGTCCGGCGCCCACACGTGGGCAAACAGGCAACGGGGTTCGGTAAATAATGCGAGTGTCACTCCGAGAGGGTTGGAGTACGGACGAAATATAAACAGGGCTGAGATCTCAGCCGCAGAAATACACACATTTCAACGTTGAAATGTGTTTACGTTGGTAGTATTTTTTTTTAATTCTCATAGAATAGTTGCTTAACCCCTCGGCTCATTTTGTAACACACAGATCTCAAAATGGCGGATCATGTTTTTAAATATGTAACTATTGTTTTAATTACTTGTTATTATTCAAGTTTTTTAAACTTTGTAATAAATACCGTTTTTTTTTAACTTATGCTTCCAACAGTCTATTGACCAGTGAATTATAAGGATTCATTTATATTGAGCGTAAACCCTTACGGTCTTATTACAAAAAAGTTAAAAACGTATTGAATACGTGCTTTAAAAAGGTTTCAAATTAAATGCACCGCGCTCGCTGAATGTTCGCCATCTTGCTCTTTTGTCTCGCTTTGGTTAGGTAAGGTTAGACTTGCGAAAAAAGATAACGCGAACTTGCCTCGGGCGAGTGCGGTGCATTTAATTCGAAACCTTTTTAAAGCAAGCATTTAATACGTATTTAACTTTTTTGTAATAACACCGTTATAGCTTTAGACAGTCCAGAGGATAAAGTAATTTTCTAAATCAAAACAATATCAGTTGAGGGTTAATTCATTTATTTCCATTTTTAAACACTGTTGTTAATTAAAACTAACTAAATATATAAGAACTACGAGGTATAGTATACAAATATCTTATTAACATTGTTATTATTTTAAAACAAGTCGTATTATAACTGACTCGGAGAAATGAATACACCGTTTTATTTCGTATCTTCATGATCCATGTTTTATAAATTGTGATACAAATACTTAAAATACATTGCCGTATCTAGCACCTGCGCGTATACTAAAAGACTAAATCGTTGTTTATGGTATTTATAAAAAAGCGAACATAAAATAGTTCAGTACCATTATATGTTTCGCAGCCGATTTTTAACTCTCAATCTCAACATCGACGAGTCTAACCGTTTATTTAGTCTATCTACATTCGTAAAAAACTCAATACATATAATAATATCTATAAAAGAAGATAAAAGTCTGTACCTCTTATTATGATTAACTTTTACACCTTTAGACAACTACTAGTATATTTAATTTTAAACAAATATAATACACTAGCTATCGCCTGTGTCTTCATTCTACTATGATTATAATATAAAACTGAATAACAAAAAGAAACAGAATAGTTCCATAGTCGCGAGCACTACCTTCATGTAAACACATAAATGTAACGTACATTATCAAATGATTATCAATCACAGACCAAAATCTCCTTTTGTGTATGTATATGTGCTATATATACATAAAATAAAATAAAAAAACATGTAATAAAATAACTATAAATAACATATATCTATATATATCTATAACATAGATCTATATATTATATAGATACCGCTAATTCATAAATTATATATCAATTGTAGTTGCTTGTTCTATAGTTATTTTTCTATCATATGTAGGTACCAGGCATGCATAAGATACGAAGAGCTACTTAATCTGAAGGAAACTTATCGAAAGAGGGCTCTCCCGTCTCATTGATTCCGGATTATCCGCCGAGACTAACACGGCGACCTCTTTATTATATCTACGGAATGATTGCATATCTCCATCTCCATATTTTCTATGATATTCCACCGCTCACATTAGAGAAAGTAATCTGGAGTAGAGAAGAATACGAAGCTATGAATCCTGATGGTTTATATAGCAAAATTCTTGGGTCATTATATCTTAAGGGATTTTTTATTGTGGCATAAGTGACAAACCAAACCAAGGGCAGACCTCTGTGACGTATTTTTTACCAGTCTGTTATAGATATCCCACCGCTCCTCTTGATTACGCTTGATGATTAATATAGTTTAGTAAGTTTTTATGCCACGTACTATACTGAATTTTAGGAAAAGTTTTTTTTATTTTTTTTTATGTCATATGAGGCAAACGAACCGATGAGTCACCTAATTTTAAGTGATCACCACCGTTCATAGACACTAACAACAATTGAGGAGTCGTAAGTGCATTGCCAGCCTGTGTTAGGAGGGAAGGGGGAGGAGGAGAGGAGAGGGGAGGGAAGGTAGGCCTCCGGCGATCTCACTACCCAAACGAAACGCAACAATGCAAGCACTATTACTTCACGTCGGTTTTCTGTGAGAGGGTGGTACTGCCCCGAGTGAACCGACCCATTCAGGCTGAAACCTGTAATAGCTTCAGCGTGGCTCTACCACCTACTAAAGTACACTATTTTATTCTAGTGTATAATAAGAGCTTAATATGTGGGATGAAGATTACTTTCACGAATCCGGTGAAGCTGTTAAGACCTTGCTTGGTCAATAGCGTAGTCAGTTCGAAAAAAAAATGTGGGATTAAGTGATAATGCAATGGAATATGGATAAATTGAATCTTTAATTCGATTTACAACAGTTTACAAATCTTAGTTATAACATAATCTTTTTTTCACGCAACCTATTAAAACACTAAAGTCATTCACGTTTTATTTTTTAATAAAACTACTGGATATAAGTCGTTTGAGCCATCATTCACTCTATAGATCAGATCTATACTAATGTTATAAAGCTGAAGAGTTTGTTTGCTCGAAGGCCCTAGTCTTAGGAACTACTAGTCCGATTTGAAAAATTCTTTCAGTGTTATTTAGCTCATTTATCGAGGAAGCTTATAGGCTATCATTACGCTAAGACCAATAGGAGCTGAGCACCTATGAAGAATGTTTCTAAATAAGGGAAAACGTACGTATCATTTTTTTTAATCACCTGCTACGTAAACGAAGTCGTTAGTGAAAGTTAGCGTTAGCTCAAAATAACTATTCCACCCGGACGAAGTCGCGGGCAGATGCTAGTGTAATATAAATAAGTTATTTTTTTAATTAAGTATTTTTATGATATCTTTATCCATTCCCTCATATATGTATTTACAACAATATTTTATTCTCAAAGAAAAACACGTAAAAATGTGAAGTAAAAATACACTACGCCTACATTTTTTATTGTAAACAGTGAGTACCTGGTTACCTTGTCTATTCTGTGTATGCGTATTACACCGCTTTCCCCATTTAACGAATATGATTAAAAAACATAGCATTTTTAAATTTGTTTTTGAAAAATTTATTAGATGAGGCTATTGTGATATTTTAGATTAGGATTAGGTCGCTAAGAAGGAAAAGAAAAAAATATCGAGGCCGTCATAAGTGCTACGGACTGAAGGGAAACCCGAAACAATGAAATAAATGCGTTCTTTTTTTAATTTTCATATTAACTATAGTGTGAATAACAATATTTAAATTTCAGAAATTGTTTATTGAAATTATTAACATTGGTGTGGTTTTCAAATCTATTGGCACTCGAAGCAATAATTACATACATTTTTATAAAGTCTATTAATCAATCAAGCCGGAAAATATCAATATTACATGTACATAGGCCCTTATACTACGGGTCGCTAGTCTGACGTAATCCGCGCAAGCGCAATATGGCGGCTTATACTTACGTAGCATGTCATTACGTGAAATTATAAATTTATTTCCTGCAAAAAATACCGATCAATACGCTTAAAAAAGATTTCACTTGATTCGTGATTCAAAAGATTGATCGTAATCTATCCAGTATTATTTATATAAATCAAATTATACTACCGCACATATATTATGTACTTCAATATCGGAATTATAATGTTTTAAGACAAAAAAAAAAACATTTTTTTATCACACGATATTAGCAAGATTAATGTTACTTGTCCCGTTCTATTACGTAGCAAGACGACATATGATAAAACGTAACAGTAAACGACAGTGCTCTTCCGTGATGCATGGTTTCTATAAATCGCCACTTTAATGCTTACAAACAATTTACTACTTCTCTGTGAACGGCGCAAGTTTGTAAGAAAGCTTAATATGATCTTCTATATACATATAAGTAAACGAACTTAACAGGTAAGTACCTGTGTCAACTCTGTCAACCGATTTTTGTCTGTTTAGTAGCTATTTACCAGTTTTAGGTGGTATTTTTTTATAAGTCTCTAATATAATATCAACACAATTTGTACAAAACTAAATATAGATTTTATCATAGAAAAATCATCAAAATAACCATATATAATCTTAATACAAAACACCTACATTAGAAGTATACAGGCCGCTATACTACGCGTCGCCGTGCAAGCTCAATACGCTCGGTCAGGCATCATTAGCATGTCATGACGCGAAATTATAACTTCATCTCCTGCTCAACGCGCCTAAAGAAGTATTCACTTCAACAATCAAGAAGAAATACATGTGATACTACTACCTATAATAAAATAAACATGTTGAATAAAAAAACTATAATGGTCGAATGGAGACCACTGGTCGACCACTAGTATTTATTTAAAGTTTTGATGGAAATTAACCATGTTATTACAGCTTTATTTAATATCTGTATCACTTACTACACTTGATAGTGGAAAATTAATAATTTTGTGTGGTAGATGGAGACTGCGTTTGATAACAATAGCCCGTGTTATTAGACTAGCTGTTATCCTCGACTCTGTTCGCATAAAACAGTTTTACTATTTTATAACTACATGCTTTATTAACGTTAATTGTGGCCTTTAATCTATTAGTTATAATTTCATTATGAACCCTTTAGGCCTTACACCGTTTTAAGCTACTTTTTGTTGAATTTTATAATGACTGCTTAACCCCAACGGATAAGTGCAATGATATGTAGATTCGATAGTGGGCTGCCAACGATCACACAGGGTTTATCAGACATTGTCAGTGGACTGTATTTAAATTGGCTTGAGGTAGGTACCCCTTTAAAGTAATTGCGAAAAGTGTTATTTTATAATCAGGATAAAGGATCGCTTACGTGATAGGTCTTCTCCGACTCCATTGGCGATGTTAAGGAAGCACTATCTTTCCAGAATTATCTGGAATTCACATCACTGATCGAAACGACGCGTGGGTGAGAAGGCAAGCGATCAATCATCTCTGATTGTTACTTATACATAACTTGCTCAGCCCAATTCGTTGGGCGGTAAACATTTATAAAAAACTACTTTCTGTGACTTATATATAAATGTTAGACATATACTGTCGATGACTTTTTTGTAGACATTATCAAGCTCTACAACTTAAAACTCAATCATATATCTCTCATCGTTAACGGCAGCGTTTGTAATAAACGTTTTCGTTCGACCGTTTTTTCTCCGACTTACTTTGCAAATCCGACTACCACAAAAAAAGTTTTTTCATTTTCGCGTTAGTATATAGCCTGTAACAGTTACAAATAACGTAGCTTTCTATTGTTAAAAGAGTTTTCCGAATCGGTTTAGTAGTTCCTGAGATTACCCCCTACAACATAACAAACCCACAAACTTTACCTCTTTATAATAATAGTATTGAAGTATATATACTAGTATATATACTAGTGTATATACTAAGTATATAATATATAGAACGAGTCGCTATATTTCAACATGAGCGAAATCCAATTTTAATCATTCATGTAACATGTTTAATTTTTTTAAGATAACCAATTTTTATACTCGTAGAACTATGTTCAAATTTATCTGTCCATAAGGTGTTTAATTTATTTGATGTACAAAATTGAAATATTTTTGGATTTAGGTCATTTTGAAACGTAACGCGACACATGTATCAAAAAAGAATTTGGATTACTCCCCAACCAATTTATACTCGAACAGATTTTACTTTGTAATGTTCTGTATCTGTTAATAAATATCTCGTTAAAATTTGTTCAGCAATTTCATAGTGCAACACGAATAAATAATAGATATATCAGTTATATTTTTATATATACAGTAAATTTTAAATATGTATGTAGTAAATAAGAAAAACTCACGAAGCCAATGCAACTTTCTTTTGATAAAACGTGAAACGGTGGAAATTAACAAGAAGGAACTCCCTCTTTCTCATTTCACACAAAAGCGTTTCCTCCCATAATCGTATTAAATCGCAATTGAGCGCAGCCGGTCCTTAGAACCACTCTCAATAGCCTTAAAACATCTTTTCACAATTTCCCCGTAAATACACGGTTCAGCCCAACCCAATGTCTTACAATTCGAAAGCAAGTTCAGGTACTGATTCAGAATTAAGCCATCGGGATCCTTTGGGAGGTTTGGTGAATATTTATGATATTTATAGATATATAATGTATGTCCGCAAAACAGATAAGATGGATTTAGTACAAGACTAACATAATTCAAATACTTAAAACAGGAACAAATTGGTAATTCCATGTTTCAGGCTCGCTAAGACTAAAAATAGTTTTTTTAGGTAATAGTGCTAGATTTTATATCATAGTTCGGAAGTATATTACCGATTTTCTGGATAGTGAGTTCAAGCACCATGTCAAGCGGGTTTTAAGCTCTAATATGGTGACGTCTGGAAATGAACCCTCTCTCTTTTTTTAGATCATAGGAAGCAAACGAACACGTTGGTCACCTGATGTTAAGTGGTCACCTCACCACCGTCCACACTTGTTACACCAGAGGAGTCGCAAGTGCGTTGCCAGCCTGTGTTTGGCAAAATTGAGCGTGGTAGTGTGAAGGGGGAGGGGAATTGGGTATCCGCCGCTCTCACTGACTAAACGAAACGCAACAATGCTAGCACTGTTACTTCATGTCGATTTTCTGTGGGTCGGGTGGTACTATCCCGGACGAACCGACCCATTCATGCTGAAACCAGTTATAGCTTCACCGTGGCTCTACCTGTAACTATCCATGTTTTTAAAAATATGTATCATAAAAGGATAAACCAGATCGAGTTTCTTATCGGTTCTTCTCGACGACTGGGTTGTTTTCCGAAACGGTAGTAGCTTTGACGATCATAAGTACCCTCTCAGGGCCTAAATCGAATAAAATATTTTTTTTCACGCAAAGCTATTGAACAGATTTCGATGAAATTTACAGGCTTGAACCCAGCATGTAATTTTTTTTCGGAATCAAAATCATTTTTTCGGGATTCGCGTCCATTTACTAATGTTAAATTGGTAACACTATCGGCTGGCGGGGAAGGAAAACATCGCGAGGAAACCTGAACCTGAGAAATGTTCTTGTAGTATCACCGTATGCGCGGAAAATATAGCACTGCGATTTTTCGGAGTTTGAAATTGCCTGACGTGGTGATTATGACCCATACCTTCCTTCCGCAAGAAGCTTATAGTCCTCCAATGAGTTTCTTACAATCTGATTATAATAGGCAGTGTCATAGCAAAACCATTAGTATAACGCATAGAATGCCATTTTATGAAACTATTTTAAGTTTAGCAAAATTTTACGGTAACTTGAAAGTAAATTGTAAAGAATCCTCTCATCTAAGAGCTATTCTGGAGAGCGTTCTGTAAATTGTTAGAACTACATAATGGTAATGTATGGTATCATAATTTATTTTTAAAAAATCGAGCCAGTTATAAGGACTGCGGCAGAAGTGAAAACACAAAACAATTAAATTTAAACTGTATTCTCTTTGGAATTTTTAAATCAGTTGTAGTGTGAACTATTTAGTGTGATTTTCTTTACATCTATTGAAACATTTGTAGATTAAAAAGCCTAGTTTTCATATTTGTTGGCTCTCGGAGCAATAATTATACACTTTTTTATACAGTTTATTTATTAATTCATCAAACATGTGATGGGCTGCACAATGTCAATACAGAATAACAATATTACATTTACACAGGTTCTTGTATTATGCATCGCTAGTCTGAAACAAGCCACGCAAACGCAATACGGCCGGTCGTGCTAACGTAGATGTCATGACGCGAAGATATAAATGTATCTCCTGCTAGGAAAATTTAAATTTATCTACTTTTGAATGGTGGTAGAGCCACGCTGAAACTATTATTGGTTTAAGCATGAATGGGTCGGCTCGCCCGGGGTAGTACCACCCTCTCATAGAAAACCAACGTGAAGTAACAGTGCTTGTATTGTTGCGTTTCGTTCGGTCAGTGAGAGCGCCGGAGACCCATCTCCCCTCCCCTCTCCTCTCTCCTCTCCTTTTCCCTCCCCTAACCCTTCCTTCCGAAAGATGGCAACGCACTTACGACTCCTCTGGGGTTGTTAGTGTGCATGGATGGTGGTGATCACTTAACAACAGGTGACCCACCTGTGCCACCCAAGAAAAAAAAAAAAAAAAAAAATATAAATTTATCTCCTGCCAGGCAAATACCGCTCTACGCTTCTAAAGAAGTTTTTACTTCAAAATACAAATAGAAATAAAGTCGCGAGCGGACACTAGTAATAAAATAAATCAAATCGACTAAATACGCAACTGTTCTCGAAGCATTCGAAAGATTATTAAAAGCCGTGAATAGCCGACGGATTTGCCCGACTCCAGAATGAAGTAACCCTTTGAAGGGTCCGCTTATCATAACACAAGGATTTCGTGAGATAATTTTATGGGAATTTACAAGACAAACGTAAAACAGTTTGATCGATTAGCAATAAATTATACTGACGCCTAGTAATATTTGCATTTTTTTTTAATGTTATGACTGGTGAACACATGACTATCAATTGCGAATTATATTAAAACTAACGAGCCCGGGGTGGACATTATCCCACTCTGGTAATAAAAAAAAAACCTTGCCAACCTAAACTAACTAAGCCTAAAATTTCCTCATAAATGCCTTTATCTAGTGGTGAAAACCGCATGAATATCCATTCAGTAGTTTTTGAGTTTATTTCTAATAAACAGACAGACGGGGCAGAGGACTTAATTTCATAATATGTAGTACATAATAGCGTAAAAAACTTCGTCCATCACAATTTATCAGAAGTAGGTTCTTCTCACCTTAACATAAATTGGACTTATTAATCGGGAGTAGTACATTTTTTTTAAATGATAAGTATTCTATTTATTTTTCTGTGCCCCTGTCAACGAGTATGCGAAATTTCATGATAATCATTTCTGTATTCAGGCGTGAATGCGTACAAACTAACAAATTCACTTTCGCATTTACAATATTAGTTATACAGAATATGTTTAACTTTACCTAACAGCACTTACAATTATACGCGTCACTTTTAATTTTGTCAAAAACTTTGTACCAAACTTAAATCTAGTAACCGTATATAAATTAACTTTCATAAGCACTGAAATTCGAATAAATTATGCGTTTTAACACATTAGTTTAATATTAAGGCATCCAGATAGTAAAATCACTATTAAAAACTCTTTAGAAACATCTTATAAAACGTATCCTCATTTCTAATAAGTACTAGCACTCTTAATACATTTTTAGTGTTAAATAAACACATTTATTCTCAGGAAACTCATCGTTTCCAGTCGATAGCAAGGCACAAAACGTAACGTCTGAACGCGGACGTCATCAGAAACAACATTATAATAGAATAGTCGCGTTTAAACACAGTTTCTCAAGCAATTGAACTTTAAGTACTGTTTCAATCGCGTCGTAATACAACGGGAAATAAAACCGGAACTCACGCTTGGACGTCCGGCAGAATGCCAAACCATATTCAAGAGAGACGACATGATAACAAACAGCAGATTAAATAAGTTGAAAAAGAAAAACAAACAAACATATCTTCTGAAGGTATGCACGTGTAATACAAGAACATGTGTTATAGTAATAACTGTGCTGGTTCTTAAATAATACAAAAAAACTATCAGTAAAGTAATATCAAAGAGTTGTTGGCCACCTTTGAAGTTCAATCATAGATTTAATATTTACTACGAGCCAATAGTAATTATAGAAGAGTTAATAGTGGGTCATCAGCATAAATCACTTGTTTGATAACACGATCCATAAAAGGAAACATGGAATATATTTTAACAAAAACCTATAAAAATGAAACAAAAAAACTAATAACTTAAAATGTTGTTTATTTACATCCATTATAATATAATGTATATACAGAATACGTATGCCGTAACAAATTTTCTTACGCATTTTTAGATAAAATAAGATTAAAAACTGAAAGTATAAGACTTCATTTTAAAGATAAAAACCCTGAGTGTGTGCATTTCCGATAGCATATTGAAATACCTTACGTGTGATAAAAAAAAGTTCACATTTCTTTTGACGAGCAAATTATTTGTTGTTGTTTTAAACTTATTTTCAAAATTCAATACAAAAATTAAATAATTACAGCTATATACGTAGTACTAAAAATATTCGTCTAATAGGACAAGCGAAGGAATTAATCCATACTGCCAATTCTGAAGTTGTCAATATAAGTTATTCTTATGTATTCTTTAACCGATTTTCTTCCGTGTCCAAGTTAATATAAAGGCATAAGCGCCAAATCTTGTATATAATGATTTTCTTCCGTGTACAAGTTAATATAAAGGCATAAGCGACAAATCTTGTATCTAATATTTCGTACATTATTTTATCTATCATTATTATCTTCTTAATCTTCGTGTAACCATGTTCAAATAAAGATTTCGTTAGCGTTAGTATTATATACGAGTACGTTGCCATGGTAACGTGGTAAGTTTATATTGCAAACATTTCGAAGTTTATTTTGTTTTCCTATGCAAAAATATTGTACTACTTTTATTTGTTCTCTATTACGTATTATAAAAATAAAGTTTGTGTATGTACAATTAAAATAACAACTTTTTGATGAATGGATATGGCTACAAATGACAAAAAAAAAACTTTATTTATACTTTGTCTATATTTTTATATTATTATATTTTGTCTGTTTCTTTGTTTGTTCTGTCTTTATTAGCTATAATTAAATTTTATAATAATTTTAATTATGTTTTATGTTAGTTTCTATTTTTATATATTCGTACATGCTGCCTACTTAATGTAATATGACTAATGTCTTTAAAGAGGATGGTAGCCTCGACTGCAGAGGTCTATTTTTTTTTCAATTTTATTTTTAATTATGTTTTATGTTAGTTTCTATTTTTATATATTCGTACATGCTGCCTACTTAATGTAATATGACTAATGTCTTTAAAGAGGATGGTAGCCTCGACTGCAGAGGTCTATTTTTTTTTCAATTTTATTTTTGGAATTCGAATAGATTATTACTGCAATTGTCGAGCAGGTAATGGTATCATAAGTTTCTCGCAATAATTTAAATGAACTAACAAGATGGTGG
>MU162306.1:0-13425 GCA_015888305.1 Antheraea pernyi
TTGCCCCCGAGAACTTCGTTTCGCCTTAACATGATATTTAAGTAGATATTTACCAACATATGGAAATATTTTGCTATGCAACCCCATAGAGACTGTGCGCTTTTCCGGAATACAAACTGAGAAAGCGAATTTTTTAAAGCAAACTGCAGTAAAATGGTAAAATTACATGCGTCAACTCAAAAATGAAAAAAAACATCGTAATTACGGATGCGTTCAAGTTGCTAATAGTGATTTGAAGTTGCGTTCACAGTTACAGAAAAAGAAAACTGATTTTTAGGTTTTTCCGTGCAATTTTTCCAATTTTTCTTTCCATAAAAACTTTCCTCAGAGCTTAAGGTATAAATCAAATACAAAATTACTCGAATTGGACCAGCCGTCTTAAAATTTTGCGCTTAACAACATATTTTGCGATTTATTTTTATCTATATAGAAGGTATATAAAATTACTAGTTTTATTAGCGGCCGACGACATACGTTCGTCTACTTTTGTTTTGTAATGTAAAACGCTGGCGATATGGGCTTCTCAGTAGGTGCATGTTTCATGGCTTACTTCAAATGCGTATAGCGTAAATGTTCGTGCAGACATTTCATATACCTGTACATGACGCAGATCAGTCTGAAGACGCGATAGGAAGGTATAGAAATAGGAATATCAGCGAGTATGGGAAGGTTAAAGATATTATGATGTCATGCTCTCGGTAATTTACTTTATATTTTAAATTGTTTTCGCATTTTATCGCGACTAACGTTATACAGGTGAAAGTGAGTTTTCTTGTTTACTACACTTTTACACCTTAGTTACTGAACCGATCATTATAATATTTTGTATGTAGTTTCTCAGAGATACAGAAGTGGATATAAGGTATTTCATATAGAATATACAGTTTCCGAGGGGTAGATTAAATCTATATTAACGCGACTGAAGTTGCGAGCAAAAGTTATACATTATAATATTTTACCGCTTTGCTTCCCAAAGTGTCCCGAATCTCAGGGTTTTATGACGACTAGCAAAGGGGTTGATGTCAACGGAAAAAAAATGGGAGTCCACGAGATGCAAATAAGGGTCAACGTTAATGAACACATTTAAACAGGTCGCCTGTTTAATTTTGGCTCACCATGAATTAAATACATATACAAATACTGTCGACTTACACAACGATTAACTTAAATATGAATACGTGTCTATCCACATAAATGCTAAAACTACCTAGCAAAATAATTAAAATTAAACAATTTGCCAATAAATCAATAGGTAATAGGTCTAATAATTTAAGATTATGGACTCATTTCAAATAGTCTCGCGTCACTTGCGTCCTTGTAAAAACAACTTTAAATTATTCAGGTATGGTTGAGTTTGCAAAATCATAAGTTTATCGCATAACTATAACCACATATGTTTATTGGAGAGTTTTTGCGAGACGGTTTTGAGCTCTACTTTTATTTGAGACGGTGTCTTTATATGTGTTATGTGGGTTTTTATATGTCAATGAGTAAACCATATAGCTCCATAGCGTGAAGACGGCCGCACTGACTACCAGTATTTGGTTTTCGAAAATAACTCTCAGGTATGCGTTTTCATTATATCCTTTTTTTATGTCATTGGTGGCAAACGAACACGTGGGTCACAGGATGTTAAGTGATCACCACCGTCCATGGAGACTAACAACATCAGAGGAGTCGTTAGTGTCTTGCCATCCTTTGTCCATCACACTTTTTCAGTACTAATATTATAAAGAGGTAAACTTTGTGAGTTTGCGACGTTCTAGGGGGTAGTCTCAGGAACTACTGGTCCGATTTGAAAAATTATTTCAGTGTTATATAGTTCATTTATCAAGGAATGTTATATGCTATATATCATCACCCTATAACCAATAGGAATGGAGCACCAGTAAAGAATATTTCCAAATCGGGGTATTTCTCCTCTTGAGAGCTTCCGTTGCGTGTAAGCGTTAGCCCAAAGTAACTATTCCACGCGAACGAAGTCGAGTAGATGCTAGTATTATATATTTTAAACAACGCTATATAATAAAAGTCCGTGCGTATGAAGAGCTAAGTGTCCTGAATAGCTGCGACAGTAAGTTGCACACTTGACACACATATTTGAGAGCTAAATGCAACTTACGCTCGCTGTTTACGTCAAACGCATTTTACTTCACATACCAAATGCGGCTCTCGTGTGTAGTAATCTAAGGAAATATCGCTCGCTTGCGGTCCATTGAAGCATAATACGGTGATTGCAAAAGCGGAAAACGGTATAAGTAGAGTGAAAAGTTTTAATGGATTCAACTTATTTGTAATTTAATTAAGGGACACATGAAGCTAGTTGTCAAGCAAAAATATATTGAAAACAAGATGACTTTGAGCTTAAATTACATTTAATTTTTTTTTATACAATCTTCTTTTTCTTACCCTTACCCCACATAAGTAGGGTCGGTACAACATGTTTTTCATGTTGTGGTATATGATTTGGCTTAATTTTTGCGATCGGCCGCCTGCCTGACATCAACCCTCCTTGGGATTATTTTGTTGTACCACTGTATTTATGATTATTATTATATAGTTACGAAATCTGATCGGATCCTTAGCCTTACAATTTTTCTGTAGGCTTTAGCTTTGGTAGGCTATTTATAGTGTCTCTTTGAGCGGCACCACCGTTCCGGTTAAAAACAAAGTTCTTTAAGATTATGGTCTGCCTGCTACATTGCCATTTTTATGTAAGAGAAAACTAGTCAAGTTTAGACTATTCCCGAGGACTGCATTTTGGGTTTTTTTTTTCAGGTTTCGTGGTTTCAGAATTTTCTCAGTAATAACAATATAATATTATATACAATAAACCATTATAATAATATAAAACATGAAAACTGTAATAGAAAAATAAATGCAAATATAATAACATGCCAAAAGCATCCCTGTTTCATTAAAATAATAAAGCCTAAAAAGCGAACAGTACCAATGAATACACTGCTTAAGATTTTCAGTTTTGTAGTAACTAACCTCAGTAGCACTATCAAATGATCATCGTGAGGAAACCTGAACCTGAGAAATGTTCTTGTAGTACTACTGTATGTGGGAAAAATATAGAACTGTGGATTTCTCAGAGTTTGAAATCGCCAATACGTCGTGGGCTGGCGCGGTGATTACGCCCATACCTTCGTTCGGGAAGAGGCCTATGGCACTGCAGTGGGTCCCTTACAGGCTGATGATGATAATGATGACTTAATATACAGAGAAAATAACGTACAAACGATTGAAAGCAAAAATTTACTCAGAAAATTTCTCTAGTATTTTGTAGTGCCTATAAAAATCATAATTTCTTAAATATTCATGTAAATAAAAAAAAAATAAAAAAAAGCAAGACTAAAAATATTTGATCCAAATCTATGTCGTAGTTTTTGAGTAATGTGTGCATAAAGGCAGACTTTTATCATCTCATTTATATATAACATTTTAAAGAGTTGGTATAAAATATATATCTCTCCACAAATAATACCACAGAAGTATGAAATATTAATGTGTTCAGATATAAAGATAAACTAATTTATTAAATGACTCATATAAACGAAATATATTTGAATGTATGAAATATTTTTCTAATATCAGGCTAAACATCAACATAACATGATTATTTATGCTAAGATAGCAATAATGGTCTTTTTGAAAATATGTTTGCGTAACACTTTATCTATCAAAGTTACGATCGCCGTCATTATATCAATTTATCGTTTGAGCTTTAGCGCGTGCCTACGTTGTTTTAATACAAGACGAAAAATCTGTTTTGTGAAGCAAAAGATTCATTCGAAGAATTTAGGCCTTGGAAATAATCAAGATGCCGGAAAAATAAAAACTATGCTTTAAATGTTGTGGAATGTTTTAAATTCTAAAAAAAATGGGATAATGTAATTTTAAATGTATTATTTAGATATTAATTTATATATACATATAACTTACATACTTTAATTATCTATACGTATTAACTGTTATCTATGCCTATTTATGTAGGTGACCCGCCTGTTGGTTTGCTACCCTATAATATAAAAAAATCATATATACGTTGTAAAAGATAAAATTACAGTGTCTGGCTTTTGTCTGTTGTCTAATCTTGGTAATAGCTTAACCCAATGTGATGCAACGTATTAAAGAGTGTCTTATAAAAGAGGTCTCAAGGTATCAGAGTACTACCTATGTTACAAATGATTCTTTTTGTGATTAAAGGCTGGGAAATAAGAATAAAATTTAACATAGGTAACTCAAAATCGTTGAACGAGTTATAAGTATGAGTATATGTGAAGTGGTAATATCGAAATCGCAATTAAAATCTAGCTAGCTAAAAGCCAGCTAGTTAAAATATAGTTCAGATGTAGTAGAAGTGAAATATTCAATAATGATAAAACATTGATATAAACCATAATGTATTCTATCGTATTTTCTCAAGTTAAACCCTATAGATGTAGTGTATTTCTCTTTTTAATGCCGTTTTTGCGTTTCATTGACTTTTTTGTTTTAACGATTTTTGAATCACAACAAGGCTAAAAAATCATCACTACAAAAATAAAAAATAAATGACGATGAATACATAAATAATCACAATATCAATAAACGTTAACATTTTGATCATTAAAATTACAGATAACTAAATAAGGTTTTACATTTCAAAATTAATACAGCTACGGGCATCGTGCATAATTTATAATCAACGTTTCTGGTCAAATTCGTAATATTTCATTTCCCCTTTGTTCATGTAAAATAAACCACAATAACAGAAGCGGTACAAATCAGCTAAACGCGGGAAACGTTACCAATTCCAAGGGGGAAATTCCGGTGGGAAAATATCTTTAGAATAAATGTGAATAAATAGGGCTTGCGAGATTAAAAGCGGACCGCTTGATATATGGACGACGCGACGTCGGCGGCGCGGCGCGGCTATGTCCTTGGGTGTGGGTTCACGAGTTACTGCGCAACAGATTATATGAAATTGTAAGATTCGTAAATAAAATAATTCCAATTTCATTCAATGTATTATTAGATAAAGAGCGGATTGAATGTGTTTAATAAAATTGTTTTTTCTTTGTTAACGAGAAAGCCAAACCATATATTTAATTAATGTTTATTTTAATTTAAGTTTATTCTTAAATTTAAAATAATTAAAAGGTCTCGTCAAAAAAATTCAGTATTTCGAAGATTATCCCGGAAAACGTAAAGATTCGTCAATGTTATATCAACATATACTCAAATTCCCTATATGTCACACTAAATTTTATGGTAAATCATTTGTGGTTCAAGCTATACGCCTATGGAACGCACTCCCTTGTGATATTAGGCAGAAAAGATCCGTGACGTTATTTAAAAAATATCTCCACCGGCATTACCTCTCGCTGTCGTAATATAACTATTGTATTGTGTTATTCCTTCTTTTGTTTTTTTTTTTACTTTTATCTATAGGTTTTGTATTTTTTATTTTTTTTGTCTATTTATATTGCCACCCGGTAGTTATGAAATTAAAATGTCTTGTATTATTATTATGTTATTTATATGTATAGACTAGCTATACCCGCAGCTCCGCACGCGTTTTTTCAATTGTATTAAAGAAATATAAAATCAAAATCAAAATCAAAATATCCTTTATTCAATTTAGGCCCTGAGAAGGCGCTTATGAACGTCAAAGCTACTACCGGTTCGGAAAACAGCCCAGTCATCGAGAAGAACCGGCAAGAAACTCGATCTGGTTTATCTTTTCATGTCATATATTTTTACACTAACATAAATATTTAAATTCGTTATTAGTAGATGCACAGAGAGTCTTTTCCAGACGTCACAATCGTTCAAATATTGATCCACCTTATAATAGCCTTTAGATATTAAAACCCGCTTGACATGGTTCTTGAACTCACTATCAGGCAAATCGGTAATGTGTTTTGGGACTTTATTATAAAACTTAACACTATTACCTAAAAAACTGTTTTTGGATTTAGTGAGCCTGAAGCATGGAATGACCAATTTGTTGCTGTTTCTAGTATTTAAATTATGCTGGTCTTTTACTAGATCCAACATATCTGAATTTTTGCGGACATACATTAAATTATCTAGAATATATTGGGAGGGCAGAGTTAAGATACCGAATTCCTGAAACTTAATCTTTAATGATTCGCGAGGCCTCATATTATAAATTGCTCGAACTACTCGTTTTTGTAATAGGAACTTTTGTCAATAAGTTAATAAGTAAAGTAATAATACGTTTATGGAATAATATCTTAGAAAAAACCCTTCTATCTTCAAAATTACTATAATTATAATATTAAGTTAAACAATGGATGACCTGACGTCTTGAGATCTTGTATAACTATAAATCAAGATATAAAACTGTATATCTGTCTAAGCAGTTTTCCATATTTGACAATTTAAATAGTACTCATTGACTTGAATACATTATTCTTATATATTCTTATGGTTACTGAGTTATGTAGACAAAAGCGCGGTAAATGAAACAAAATGGCCACCAAAATGACCAAAAAGACAATATAATTCAAATTACATAAATACATTTTTATACATATACATCGAATTTCAATTATATTTATTCTTGGAATCCAGTATAACGCACCTCTTACGTACGCACATGTTTACAGTGAACAACATATTTTTGCTAGTCGCGGGTAACAGCTAGTCTAAAATAGAAAAACCTGAATTACTTCCTATAAGGTCAGCTATCTGCCAGTGAAAGCCATGTCAAAATGAGTCCAACTTTTTTGAAGATAGCATTGTGGCAAAAGTCACGGGTAACAGTTAGTCTAAATTAAAATAGACTAAATTACTTGTTATAATGTCCGCTATCTGGCCGTGAAAATCCCGCTATAATCGGTTTGACCGTTTTGGAGATAGCATTGTGGACAAAGCCGCAGTTAACAGCTAGTCTAATTTAGAGTAGCCTAAATAACCCGTTGTAATTTCAGCTATCTGCCAGTGAAATTTCTGACAAAATCGGTCCAGCCGTTTCGGAGATTACCCGCAACAAACAGACTGACAGACAGACTGACCAAAATTTTAAAAATTGCATTTTTATTATCAGTAGCGTGTATACTTTCATACCCAATCATTAAAAATTTGATATTTTGATATTTCACACAGATACTTAATTTTTATTGAAGTTATACTACTTCTTTTGGTGCGTTAGGGAAAAATGATGAGAGTAAATTTTAACACCGTCACGAAAAACCGACACCCTGAAGTTATTACGATGCGCGCGCGCACCGTGACGAAAAACTGTCACCCTGAAGTTAGCTATAATCAACATTTTGTTTCTTTGTATTTGTTGTTTGTATTTCTTTGTATTAAAACTTTCAATGTATTAAATAAATACCTTTTTATCACGCTTTTATTAGCTTCACCTGTATGTATGTATGTAACCGACCCCTTTGATCTCGATTTTGTCCTTCTTTAAACGATTAGATTTAATTCAAACTTTGCACATCTGTCAAAGGTCGATGACAATGCAATAATCCGAAAAAAAACGTTAAAAAAAATTAACTAAAAATTAAATAATAGTTTAAAAAAACACGCTTTCATAAAAAATCCAACTAAAATACAGAAAATAAAATTTAATAAATTTGGATTAAGAATAGTGTAAATTAGAAATAAATGTCTATTTTTGTAAAAAGTGACAAAAAAATGACAATGACCTCCAGATATCAGTATTTTATTCCACTATTCTTAATCCAAATTTATTAAATTTTATTTGCTGTTTTTTAGTTGGATTTTTTATTAAAGCGTGTTTTTTCAGTTTTTTTAAACTATTTATTTATTTCTATTGTTAGTGTCGTGTTTTCTACATACGTAGAATAAGGCGAAAGATAAAATTTTTCAAAAGATTTTTATCTTGTTACGCCGAAGAAGTATAAATTCTAACGCCTGTACCATTGTACATACACTTTTTTATATATAGAAGATTATAAGTAACTGCTTTGAATTTATGTAAAAAGTAATACATATTATTAGTATCAAACGTCAATTATCAATTTAAAAATATTATAAACTAATATCCTCTGGTGAACAGATATTAATGAGAATATGTCTATGAAGACAATTGAAGGTTTGCGTAACAAACAATTCGTCCAAAGTTTGCTGTCTCATCGGAGTTGCCAAACTTTTACTTTTCATTACCACCTCTGACGAGCTGAATAACTAAGAAAGATTGAAACACGAGTTACAAATTTCAGAGCAAAATAGTACAGTACACACTGCCGTCGTCGCGCCGTCCAAGGAATCGGATATTTTGTTCCAGATTAAGATGAATTTTAAGTGTGAAGTTATTTCCAAACTCGTAATGGAAAAGTTTTTTGCAAGTGGCCTGGAGATTAATACTGGTTAGCTGGAAGAAAACGCCTTGTTGAATTAAGTTTGCCAGTATCCGATCCTAAAAAAGTGCAACAAAGTATTCATTAATTAATAGTGTTTTCTTTTTTAATTTTGTGCATTCATCTATTTTGGGCATAAGCACCAGCGTATGATATTTTGGCAATTTCAAACTACGAGAAATCAACGATTGTAGTAGAAGGACATAGATCAGGTTTTGGTTTTATTGACCCTTTGCTTCGAATATAGTAACGAAATTTCGTAATAACGTTTTTTATAGTTTATCATATATTAAGACTCCTGTTAAAAGATTAGCTGTAGTAAAAAAAAAACATTTAGGTGTCACTTAAAATTTTAAAAACCTTCAAAAATTGTTTCTTTTTTTTCACTCCGATATTATTATCTAGGTTTAAAATAATAAATAGGTAGATGGTAGAGCCATGCTGAAGCTACTACTGGTTTCAGCACTACTGGGTCGGCTCGCCCGGGGTAGTACCACCCTCTCATAGAAAACCGACGTGAAGTAACAGTGCTTGTATTGTTGCGTTTTGTTCGGTCAGTGAGAGCGCCGGATACCCACGATCCCTCCCCCACCCCAAACACAGGCTGGCAACGCACTTGCTACTCCCCCGGTGTTGCAAGTGTCTATGGACGGTGGTGATCACTTAACATCAGATGACACATCTGTTCGTTTGCCTCTGATGACATTAAAATAAATCTGAAGTGTTCATATCGATTTTATGTCTCTAAATGTCCCTCAAGCTTTTTAAACAAAGTAGAGTACTTTATATGTTTTCACGTGACCTAAATATTAATATCAACGAACGTTGAATATTTTTTTATGAAAGTTTACATCCCAAAGGACATAAATAAAGCATGAATCACTTAAAAATTCTGTGAAACAATTATTAACTAAATTAAATTAGCAAATATTTTTATTTACCATTCGAAAACCTGTAAAGTACTCAACTTTCACAGTTTAAAATATCTTAAGCGATTTGAAATGTTCAGAATCTATAATATTTTCAACTTACAAAATAATATGGAGGTGAGAAAAATAAATACTATTTTAAACGTTTTTGGAGATTTTTAAAAATCTTTACCGATCCCTTGAATTTTCAATTCAGATGATCTTTAGACATGGCTTTTAAAATGAGATTAAGTAACATATTTTTACAAGGAATTCGAAAAAATACAAACATTTTTTTGACCACTCTGGTATAGAGATTGTTTGAATGAAAAAAGTCACATCATATCATATCGTTTGTAATTCAATTTTAACTACTAGTGTGCATTATCTCAGGATCTGTAAGATTTTAATAAAGTCCATGGAGTTTTCAATATTTATGAGACTAAGAAAAATTAATTTTATACTCATTAGTTTTAAAAATGTGGTTTATTAGATTTTTTTGTAATAACTATAGATGTTAATTATAAATGTAGGCTATGCATGTTGACTATTTTAAAATAAACTATACTAGCGTGCCCGGCGGACGTTGTTCCGCCCTGATAATAATAAAAACCATGACAAATTATATAGGTAAACTTTGAATGAATCACATTATCTACTGCTGAAAATCCGTTCAGTAGTTTTAGACTTTATCGCGGACAGACAGAAACGATAGAGGCATCAATGGATTAGGAGTTAAGCATATTTATATCTGTAACTAGCGGGCCCGGCAGACGTTGTCCAACCCTTATTATAAAAAAAACCTT
Source organism: Antheraea pernyi (assembly GCA_015888305.1). Taxonomy (NCBI): domain Eukaryota; kingdom Metazoa; phylum Arthropoda; class Insecta; order Lepidoptera; family Saturniidae; genus Antheraea; species Antheraea pernyi. Next base: position 10,063 of record MU162306.1, read on the forward strand.
GACAATTTATACATCAAAACGTTCCTCATGAATCACTTTATCCACTGGTGAAGACCGCAGAAAAATCCATTCAGTAGTTTTTGAGTTTATCGCGAACAGATAGACAGACAGACGCAGTTGGGGACTTTGTTTTGTACTATGTAATGATTTGTATAGAAACCTACCATCAACAAGTAATCTAAATATTGACAAAATTCGACCACGTCTGGTCAAATACTATTAAAACTTTTGAAAGTGAGGGTTTTTGACCAAACAGTATTCTTCAACAACAAACGTCATTCAATTCTAATCTTTACATCACTTTGTCCAGAGTTTTCGTAGGTAAGTGAAGCCCTTTTCACACTTAACCGTAGGTAATGGGCGTCTGTACAATAGTGCTGAAAAAACTTGTTTCGTTAGAGCAGATCATTAAGAGTGCGCGCGGCCTCGTGGGCGGTTTGTGAGTCGCGCTTGACCTAATTAGTGTTGCGCCACTGTCGCTGCGATGGGGATTTGTTTTGCGAGTTCTTTTGTTCTGGTAATGTTTATCACGCTGTTACTGCAGCTTACATATAATAATTTGTCTGAAGCGGCTGCATTCTACTATTCACGTTTTATTTTTACGAATATTTAAACATAATAATTAGTGGTATTCTATATAAGTACGGAAATCTAAAGTGTACTTTTTAGATTTTCGTGAAAAAATTGTTTTAGGTGTCTAGGAATAAGTAATAAAATATATTTCAATCATTATTAGAAAAATGTCTGTCTGTCTGTCTGTTTGTACAAACACGCACCACTGCTAAAGTACTGGGTCCACAATAAAACTTCATAGAACGTCATAAAGCATATCTTCGGGAGTAACTTAATCTTCGTTTCATTAAAATCGGTTCATTCTATCATAAGTTATTGTAATTTTAATGACGGCTCCAGATAAGTACTAGAGGAGAGTCGTAATCTTTAACTAATTTGGTTGAACACGCTAATCTCAGGAACTACTGGTCCGATTTGAAAAATGTTTTCAGTGTTTTATAGTTCATTTATCGAGAAAGGCTATATGCTGTATAGTATTACGCTAAGACCAGTAGGAGTGGAGCACAAATGAAGAATGTTACAAAATCGGGTTTTTTTTTTCTTTTAAGAGTTTCCGGTGCGTGTTCGCGTTAGCCCAAAGTAACTATACGAAGGGCGAAGTCGCTAGCAGATACTAATATGTACTATAATAAAACTGTAACTAAGTCAAATCTGTATAATATATATATTTTTTTATTTTAATCTAGGTGCACTTTGTTATCGATATAGAAGCCAAAAATAATCTATTTTTGTTTGTCTGTGAACACGCATCACTCTGAAAGTACTGAACAAATTTTGACAAAATTGACACAGTGATAACTAATATTATAAAGTTACATCTAGGACTTTTTGTGCCATAAAACACAAGGGATTCTCCAGGATACTGGATGAAAGTCAAAAATTTGTAATTAATGAAATTCTTGACGGATTTTGGAAAATTTTCTTTGTGTGTTTATAACAGACAGATTAGTTAAACATTTAAGCTATATTTATTATCGTTTTGTGTTCGAGGCAACCCTGGTACTACTGATCCGATTTTTACAATTTTTTGCAATGTTACAAAGTTTTTATCCCTCAGTGTTATACACAATGTTTATTTTGGTAAATATATATTTTCAATACTTAATCACAAGGAATGTAATTTAAATCGGCAAAAAAATCATTTATCGCCAATATATGTAGGTTTTTTTTTATCTTAATCAGACCCGGTAGATGATGCTGCGAACGGGTTCTGGGCTTATTTTAAAAGATACCAACTGGATATATATTTGAGTGAGTCTATGGATAGTTTGAATTCACAATTGGAAACGGTAGGTGTTGCTGCAATCGGACTTATTATTTAGGTTTATTAGGATTTTTTGCGATTAAAAATACACTTGAAACAGGTAATAACCGATTTCGTGCAGACAAAGTAACACGGCTCAGCTAGTCGAAAATAAGTACGTAAATAAAATAATACTTACTCGTTGTTATTATTAACAATATTATTTTATTACATTTACCTAAGTCGTTGTAGAATATCGATTCAAACTTCCTCGGGTTCTTGTCACGACGTGACGTACCAACATTTTGTTTAGAATTTTGGTTTAAGGTTATTAAGGTGGTAGAGCTACGTGGAAGTTACTACTGGTTTCAGTATGAATGGGTCTGCTAGCCCGGAGTTGTACCACCCTCTCATAGAAAACCGACGTGAAGTAGCAGTGCCTTGCATTGTTGCTGTTTGTATTGAAAAATCTCAGTTTTTATTTTCTTTATAGAAATTCTTTAGGCGTGTTGACAGGAATTTGGCAGGCGAAAACCTTTGGTTTCCCGTCATGATATGCTAGTAAAGCGTGAACGATATGCTTGCGACGTAGTGTATGGCATTTGCGTCAAATTAGCAACGCGTAGTATAACGGCCTGTGTATATGCAATATTGATATTTTGTATTGAGAGGTGCAGCCCGTCATATGTTTGATTTCTTAATAAACGGTATAAACATAAACATATAATAAAAATGAAGCGTCTGTATGTAATATCAAATTTTTTTTTTTACTGATTGGGTATTAAAGTATACACGCTACTGATAACATAAATGCTTTTTTTTTAATTTTTGTCTGGTTGTCTGTTTGTTCCGGGTAATCTCCGGAACGGTTAGACCGATTTTGACGAGAATTTCACTGCCGGATAGCGGAAGTTACAGCGGGTTACTTAGGCTACTGTAAATTAGGCTAGCTGTTAACCGCGGCGTTGTCCGCAATGCTATCTCCTAAACGGGTGGACCGATTATCACGGGGCTTTCATTGGCAGATTGGTGACTTTATAGGAAGTAATTTAGGTTATTCTATTTTAGACTAGCTGTTACCCGCGACTTAGTCCGCATGAAATTTAGCAAGGAATAAGGTTGTTCACTGTAAATATTCTACTAGTTCTACTAGATTCAGCATGAATGGGTCGGCTCGTCCGGGGTAGTACCACCCTCTCACAGAATGATGATGATGATGATGATGATTGATCCGACCGGTTTCGGCCATGGCGACCACTTTGACCCTTAAACTTAGAAATGGCGCTGATGCGCTCGAAGATGGCTTATGTAGCCTATCTTCGCGGCGAAACTTCGTGCACACTGAGGGCACGTGAGTACGCCGTTCTCATAATGATATGTTATGGCAGCAGGAGGGCGAGCCTTTAACTGGTCGCGTTTGGTATCAAGGTCAGCTTTACGCTGAGCCTCGAACTCGCGTACTTGGCTGTTCACCATTCTGCGCCATTCTGGCCGTTGTGCTGCCAAACGTTCCCAACAAGAGGGCTCTATATTGCATCTCTTCATGT
>MU162307.1:0-10296 GCA_015888305.1 Antheraea pernyi
CCAGTGAGTGTACTTTCCTGTAAACGTCGGAATCTCTACTTTTAACACGGATTGTTATATATGTCCAGTAGAACACAGGTTTTGATTAAGGTTTCTTCTTGTTTTTGTTTACTCAAAGTCCATATTTGAGAAGTATTCTTCATAATCTTCGACCATATCCAATAGAATGCTGTCAATGCGGAGAGGACATTCGTCAATGATACGCCAGCGCTACTGGAAGTTTATCCTCAATTTCCAATTTCTCTTCTAGGTTTTGTGCTATAACAAACTTTATTTGCCTTTGCGATGCTCGAAAGTTGCTGCGTCAGTAGCTCTGTGGTATTCTTATTCGGTGCTTTGGATGCTTCAGTACGAGGAGGAGGATTTTCACTGCTTAATACGCTGGATGGCTTTACTCCGCCGTAACTCACTTTGCCCCTTTTCTAAATGCGATTTTAATGTCTGGTAATATTTATCCGTCTATAAGGAGTGGTGTAGTCAGTCGTAAAATAACTTGATGTTTTGTGTTCAACGTAATCTAATGCTATATGATTTTGCATAAACACATTTCATAAATCAGCTATATTTTTCAAACGTTTCGCAAAGTACTCTGGCGTTTTTCTAACCGGAGGGTCTTTATTCTAATTTGTGGAAACCTTTTCGAGCACGCCTTTTATATCTTGCGTTGGGGAAGCGCTTGCATTTATGAATCTTTTATAATTGTGGTATTTATGGATTTACTCTACTGTATCTATAGATTAGCGAAACGATATATTCGTTAATGTCTCATCTCTTTCGGTGCGACCCGCTTGTAGGAGGCCGGTCGAGCCTATTCGCTATTGGTTAGAGATGATAAATACTATCATCATCAATCAAATGATGTTATTGATAATGATAATTAGTTCTTGACGATGATTGTGGAAATGTATCGACTGTTCTTCGGGATCGCCAAAATAATTCACTCTGCTTGAATACAATGTCAATGACACGACGCGATGTGACGTGTCCGTTGTCCTAGTTACAATAGCAATAGACAATGGACTTTTATCACGATGGACCAAAAATACTTCAGGGATAGTCCCACAATATTATGATAATTTGTTATTGATAGTGATAATTGATAGTAAATCATATTTAAAATGATAGACGGATTAGCGAAATGACACAACAGAACACGCTGAGTGTTCATATTTTATTTTCACTAAAAATGTTATTATACTTCTTTTTTTATTGTAGCTCGGTAAAATGATTCCCCTATGCCTGATGATAAGCACAGTACAATCCAAAAATAATGGCGACCACCGAGAGACACTATCTATCACTGGTCGCCGCTGTCATGCCGGCCTGCGTAAGTGTCTCTTCACGTTGCCCTTGAAGTCCTTCAAGTGTATGTCTCATATGTCATAGGAAATACACTGGCTGGGAGATTGCTCCACAAATTCACGGTACGGCAAAGATAAGACGTTGCGAACTTTTTAGTTTGTGCCCAGATAGGATTTACAGTAAAACTGTGGCTCCGAAGACCAGCGCGCGTAGTGCGGCTATGAAAAGGAGAGGAAGGGATCAAATTGAATAACTCAGTGAGGCAATGTCTCAATGCAATTGAAACGGTTTTGTATAAACTCGATAATATCTGCATCATTTACAATGCGGACAGCCCTTCTCTACAACTTATCCAGGGTATCCAAGTGCTACTTTGCCGCATCGTCCTAGAGGTGCGAGCTGTATTCCATGTAGAGCCGAACTTGTGCCTTATAAAGGAGATATTACTGTTCAAACGTTTAGCGTTAGCCCAAAGTAACTATTGCACGCGCACGAAGTCGCTGGCGAAGTCGAATTCTTTAGTTTTATCTTTGTTTCACTTACTTCTTTTATTTGATGATTAATTAAAAAGTAGTAATTATAGCACAGTTCTATTAGACTATGTCTATGATCTTCGCAATCATATGATATGTTGAGTAATTAAGAGAAAAGGACTCATTTAAAAATCGCTGCCATATTTCTTACCGCTTAGATTTTCCAACTAATAGGTAATTGTATTTTATGTTAACTATGACACTATGTAATTAAGGAATATATAACAAGAAACATTAACATATACAATAGGGCAAAGGTAAATAATTGCTTTTTATTTATTTATGAGTCATCTGTGCATACGAGTATACATATATTCAATATACCTAATCCAATTTCGATTTCTAAAAGAAGTTTTCTTTATATAACTACGCTATAATAAGGCGCAGTAAGGTAAACTATAAGAATTTCCAAAAGTCATAACTTAAAACGGAACTTATGTATTAACGCCACCGCAAATGATGTTGGTCTAATGTTTTTCCTCAATTTTCCCGTCTCGTTTTGATTAGGTTAGACTTACAAAGCAAAGACAGCAAAAACATAGCGAGCACTCCTTTTCTATCATTCGCAGTTCAGGCATACGGTACTGGACGCGGTATGCTCGCTCGTTTTTGTCATCGCAAGTCTAACCTAAGCTAACCGAAAAGGGAGAACTGAGACAGAGCACTTGGTAACCATCAGATCTCTAGATGCGGTGGCGTTAATACGCTAGTACCCTTAAAACCATTAAAGAGTTGAACGAAAGACTGTGACTGGCCGTAGAAACTAGAAACTAGAAAAAAGACTAGAAAACTAAACTAGAAAATGATTATAGTGGCAGTTATGTTATTGAAAAAGAAATGGTACATGCATTTGTATTGATTCAATATTTAAACGAATGAAATATCGATTCAATGTTCGAGATTCCTCAGGTTCAAGTCTCGGCATTTTTTGGAAACCGACTATATTGGATAACCTATATTTTACTAGTAACATATTCGACTGACGGCAAAGAAAAATAGCATGAGGTGATCTAAACGCCTCGACAAATGTTTCTGTACTACCGCAATGAAGTAAGAAAAATATTTTTTTACCGAAGTATTCCTAGTAATTCAATATTTACTCCAGACTTAGGGAAATGTGAAATGCTGAACTGTGAAATGTTGATGTGTTCCTACAATTGTAAGGCAGAAGTGAGATTACTTGAAGACGACGACAAAGGCTATTAATAGCCGCTTTTAACTACTTCAAACTCGGGAAAATGCTTTTGTGACTTCAAGCGGACTACATGTTTTAACTGCATACATACAACTGCATACATGTATTTTAAAAGCATAGTTTCTCCATTACTGTTATAACCTATAAACGTTAATACTATAACCTTTTCCGCTTTTAAATTTCATCTGTTAAATTTAATCATCGCTGCTTATCCCCTTGATAAGTAGTCTAGATAACACTTTTAAAAGTTCTATACCTGCCTGCAAAAGTCTTGTCAAAATTGGTTGAACCGTCATCGAAATTAACTCCTCTGTGTCGCTGCATTTCAAAATGAGGTAAATCCTATTTTAATCGTTCATATAACGTGTTTAATTTTTTATTATACCGAGAATGAAGTTCAAATTTTGCCATTCATAAGGTTTTTAGTTTTTTTTTAAGATCTTCATACTTTACACGTACAGAACTTGAAGATCTTGAAAAATAACGTCAAATATTAGGCTAAAATTGGATTTATTTGATTTTGAAATGTAACGACTATAATATAATATAATGGACAGTTTAATTTTAGTTAGTTATATATTTAGTTATCGTCGTTAAAAAAATCCTAAAGATGATTGAAGTCAGTGTTAACGCGGCGTAGAAATAATAGCGATAAGCTCGTCAAAGGCGGTTTTGAATAACACAGACCTTAGTGTTGTCCCCTTGTTCTTGGTGCTAGGGATACGCTACGATCACCAGCACAAATCATCACGTGGCCTTCGATGCTATTGCGGTATTGTAACGTCCTCGCGCCGTCGCATAATGACGTGCAGATTCCCATATAACCATAGACAAGAGTCACAAGGCAGAAGTTAAATGAAATGAAAGTAAGGGGTGTCAAATAACATCGTAAGACTTGAGACACCCAAGCCAACCTCACCTACACGTGGTGCACCCTGTTGAATAACAAACGAGTCACTGGCGAAAGCGGGGTGGTAAGGTTTTACAAACTGACTAGGTCGCAACCACCATGTATATGGTGAAAAAGCCCGTCATAGTGATTCGCTTCTGCGGGGCGCGGTTCGGGATCAGCCTGTGCATATCCAGTTTTTCGCAGGCCGGCATGACAGCGGCGACCGGCGATGGATAGGGTGTCACTACTGTGCTTACCATCAGGCATAGTACAGTCATTTTGCCGTACTACAATAAAAAGCGCTATTATGTGGCGCCAACAGTCACAAAGGGTAAATTATGAAACGTTAAACTGACATAAAACTGTAGGACCGAATGTTATAGATATCTCACGTTTTAATTTCTTTCAACGTCAATTTATATTATGATGAACGTGTATTATTCAGTTCATCGTTTTATTACTCAGCAACAGCAACGCTTGGCAGAGTCGGCTAGTTACCTTTTTTTATCCCATTAAGTATATATAAGGTATGTTTTGGTATGAAAATTATAGTTTTTCAAACGTAAATAAAATATAGGAGGACAACCCTACCAAATTTTTAAAATGTCTTCTTCTGTGATTCGCGAGAACCTACGTCGGAAATTGTTCGCATTCGTGGATATAAAAAGCTAGTTTTTTACCGGACTTCGTGACGAGCGCAGAAGGCAGGGAAAAAAGGTTATTATGAAACGCAAGTCCCATTGTTACATCTAAAAGGCGTTTTGTATAAAATTGTAATTTTCAATGAGTTGTGGAAAGATTTATTTAATTCTGATAACATATTTAATTTTTTTATCAAAGAGTCTAGGAATTTTTAAATTTTCTAGGAGATTAAGAAAAAATGTAAGAATTTGAAGGTTCTGATAACATATTTAATTTTTTTTATCAAAGAGTCAAGGAATTTTAAAAATATCTAGGAGATTAAGAAAAATTGTAAGAATTAGGTTTCAATTTTGAACGTTTACTTATTAGAAAATACATATTCATTGAATTATGAGATTGTATCAGTAACGATTTACCGAAATTTAATAATGTTTTTATCTTTTTTATATATTAGCAGGTTAAGATTCAGTACAATTTCTCCTCTTTATTAAAAATAGATTTCCTTTATTGAAGTGAAAACTTCTTTAGCCGCATTAAGCAATTTTTGGTATGGGAAAACTTATGGGTACGCTTAACCGATGACTTCGACATGTTCGTGACGTATTGCGCTTGCGTCAGTTTTTCTTTTTTTTTCAAAAATTTTTTTTATTCTATTTTTTTTTTTTATAATTAGTAATAAGTTTTTTTTTTGTCTAGCGACGCGTGATATAGCGTCCTGTGTACACGTAATATTGATATTTTGTGTTGAGATTGTGCAGCCCATCATATGTTTAATTAGCTAATAAACTGTATAAAAAATTATATAATTATTGCTCGGAGTGTCAATAGATGTGAAATCCAGGCTAATGTTTCAATTTTCAAATTATGAAATTTAAATAATCCAGAGTATAGTTCATTTAAAAATTCAAGCAAGAACAAAGTTATTCCATCGCTTCGAGTTTTCACTGCTGTCACCAGGCCTTAAAAAGTCATTCTTCAACTTTTGCTTACTAAAACTGACATGCTTCAGTGTTATCAGTAAAAAAATTGAAAATTATTTTCTCCATTCTATCGATTCAAACCGTTTTTTATACGTCTCTATTTGCCATACCTCATCTACGTCTACAATGTACAATACTCAATAAAGATAATAATAATACCTATATCCTATCACGCGATGTATAAGCTTTATACTGCTTAATATGGTCCAATTTATTTTAAGTTAAGAGGACAACAGTTATTATAAGCCCGCATATGTTTAATAAAAATTGTTAGATTATCAAATCAAAAATACTTGTATATAATTTGACTAGATTTTTTTTATTACCAAGGCGGGATAACGTCCGTCGGGATGCAAATGGGCATTATAATGTCATCATATGAGTAGCTGACCGGTGCCCACTTCGTTGGGCGGTAAACGTTTATAGAAATACTACTCACTACTTACTTACTTATAACTTAAATATAAAAATTAGACAAATGCAGTCGCTGACTTTTTTGTAGGCATTATAAAACTCTATAACTTTTCTCTAGAACTCAATCATATATCATCGTTAAGGCAGCGTTCGTAAGAAACGTTTTCGTTCGACCGTTTTTGCTCCGACTTACTTTGCAAATCGGACTACCACAAAAAGGTCTTTTTATTTTTCGCGTTAATATATAGCCTATGACTCACAAATGACGTGGCTTTCTGTTGGTAAAATAATTTTCAAAATCGGTTTAGCAGTTCCTGAGATTACCCCCTACCACATCATAAACTCATGAAACTCACAAACTTTTCTTCTTTATAATATTAGTATAGATACATGTATAGTGCATGTTGCTTAAGTAAAGTGGATGAGAAACAATACCACGGAGCATTGATTCTGACTTACCACAAAAAAAATTTATATTATACGGGGCAAACGAACAGGCGGTTCACCTGATGGTAAGTGATCACCGCCGTCCATAGACACTAGCTACACCAGGGGAGTCGCAAGTGCGTTGCCGGCCTGTATTTGAGGGAAGAGAGTGGGAGTGGGGAGTGCAAGCTCTGTTACTTCACGTCGGTATTCTGTGAGAGGGTGGTACTACCCCGGACGAGCCGACCCATTCATGTTGAAACCAATAATAGCTTCAGCGTGGCTCTACCACCTACAAAAACTCCCTGTAAAGTTCTAACAAGACGGCCACCATCTTGGTAGTTCATTGAAATTACCGCGAAAAACTTGTAAAATATCATTACCTATTCGACAATAACAGTAATAATCTACTCCAGGATGGTTGCCAATTAAAATACACGTATACAATATTAATAACAAGAAAATATTTAATTTTATAAGGTTGTATCAATATAGCTTTAAGCGCGCATCTGTTTCTGAGAGGTTATGTAAATTATGTACAGTGAACGGTTATGTTACAAGCCCGAACGGTGCACTTAAAAGCATTAACATTTTAAAGCCCTATTTGTTCTAATTACAAGATTACTCGTACATTTAAACTGATTAAAGTCGCTTCTTAAGCGTCACATAGATTTTAAATATTAGAAGTATCCATAGAAAATGTTTTATAAATTGTGATAAAATTCAGTGTTTATTTAATTGATTTGACAGTGTTTAATGAGAGGGATTCTTATGGGATGTCTTTGAAATTCTCATCTTTAACCTTTTTGTATGACGAAAAGTGATGGGGGTAAACACTGTGTCGTGTGGAGTGTTGAAGAACTCCCGCCTCCAGCTACCAGGGTAGGGAGTCGGCGAAAGTGTAATAATAATGCCCCTATGAATATTATTATAGCTAACTATGGCTATGTTTTATTTTGTACGCCGTAAATATTTTAATATACAAGACTTATATCATATTTTGTTACTCCATGAACGTTTTTAATATAATCCCACTTTGTTTGAAGTAAACAAGTAAATATATTCGATCTCGTCTGTCGGATTATCAATTTCTGTTCATTTAAATCGCGTCAATTCACATCGCTGCATCTTCTATGATGTACTTGGAGTATGCAAATATGTTTATACTTGGTTAAGTTCAATGCTGCGTCTATCTTGTCTATTACCTTAACAATATATTTTATATATTGAAGAAAAATCTCGAAAGCAAAAACATGTTCCTTGACAAAATTTCTTTAATCTTTTGTAGGGTTTACAAAAATCTTATTTTCTTAAAACTTGAATAACTTTTTATTAAAGGAAAATATATCGTGATTTTGGAAGTAAAACTCCTTTAGGCGCGACTAGGAGGTAACTGGACGACAATGCAACGGAAGTCCGTTACGGCAATATGGCGGCACGTTTCTGTACCATCCGGTTAGATAATAATTAAACATAACCAAAACTTCTATTCAATCATAATTCATTTAATTCGTTGCTTATCGTAGTAATCTGTTAGGACTTTTCTATATTTTATTTACTTTATAACAAAGAGTTGCTAATAATATTTCCTGAGTTATTTAAGTTCCTAATTAGCTGGTTAAAATTAACTGCAGATAATGAAGCTTTCATTTAATTTGCTACTTAATTACATTGAAACCAGATGACAGCACGGTCGCGCGCCCCTATAGTTATACATAATTAATTCTATTTTATGGTTTTTATTATTTTCAATTTAATTTTTTTTTTCAACTATTTTTGATTGATTTATTTATAAACTATTTATTGACAAAATCAAAAATATTAAAAAAAGTATAACTTCAATCGCGTGTGACGGTTATACACACTCATTTTTTTTTAATAGTCCTTATTAGTGAAATAATAAAAAAATAATCTAAATCTATCAATAAGTTTTTTTTATTTACTTTTTAGTTAAGTAGTTCAATTAAGTAGTGTCTCTATAATTTTATTTATAAAGATACATACATTAATAAAATTGAAGTGTTTGTCTATAATAATGTCAAAATAAGAGCTTTTCACTACCTAATTAACTACTTTATACTACAACTAAAATTTTTTTTCGAGTTTCGTAGAGGACGACTGGTGATAGTTTGCTGATCTCCTGGTAGTCGCTTTTGTTTTTAGATTGCATTCTTATCATCAGGCACAATGTTGTCACTGTGTCGTGCTATACTATAAAAAATCTCATCTATTGAATTCAACATTTTGTTTATCTGTCCATTTTCAACCATTTTCATTTCGCCCTTTCTACAGTTCTATGTTATTACACATATACACATTGTCCGTTTACTTCCAAGCATATTGGAGACCTGCATTTCAATTCATACATCCGCAGATACACGTAAGGATTTATATCTATAGAATCTATTTGAGGAGGAAGCCATTCACTGGCGCTGTTACGTTTTCTCATTATATTCTTTACATGAATCTTCAATCACGGCATTGGAATAATCAAATTGGGTTAGGTAAAAAGGTTTTATACTTCTATACTAATATAAAGAGGTTAAGTTTGTGAGTTTGTGATGTTGTAGGGCATAATCTCAGGAACTACTGGTCCGATTTGAAAAATTGTTTCAGTGTTATATAGCTCATTTATCGAGAAATTATCAACACGATAAGACCAATAGGAGCGGAGCACCAACGAAAAATGTTTCAAAATCGGGTTTTTTTCTCGAGAGAGTTTTCGCTGCGTGTTAGCGTGAGCCCAAAGTAAATATTCCACGCGGACGAAGTCGTGGGCTGAGGCTAGAGGCTATGTTATCTAGAGCTAGAGGTTATGTTTGTGAGGTTGTAGGAGGAATCTCAGGAACTATTAAATCGATTTTGAAAATTATTTTACCAATAGAAAACCACGTTATTTGTGAGTGTCATAAGCTGGCTATATATTTACCCGAAAAATATAGATAATAGACAAATATATAGATGTCCGCAGGTTCGAACCCCGGCGTGTACCAACTAATTTTTTGGAATTTGTATACATTTACCAATTTAAATTGGTAACACGATCGAATGACGGTGAAAGAAAACATCGTGAGGAAACCTGAACCTTAGGAATGTTCATGTAGTACTGCTATATGTGGGAAAACAAATAACTGTTGATTTCTCAGAGTTTGAAATCGCCAATATGGCCCTGCAGTAGGTTTCTCATAGGCTGATGATGACATGCGGACTCGAAAAGCAAATTTATTTATTTATACATTATTAAATATTAACAACAGCTTTTATGACTGTATAAAGGTTAATTGCCCTTTTTGTATATTATCAAAGAATTTAATAGCTAATAAGATTAATATCGTTTCAATAAGTTAATTGGATAATATCAAAGGTAATGAGGCTATAAATATGAAATTAGAACGTTTTACCTAATTATGCTGTCTTGGAAATACAAGTGGCATCCTTACATGCCTGTGAAAATGGTATACGAAGATACCGAAATCGTGAAACAAATTTGAGTTCTCATATTCAAATCAATAGTTCTGGAGTTCCTGAAATTTAGAAAAATAGTTCCGCAATTTTAAAAACCCCATAAGGACATAAGACATACGGGATTGCTAACTTGATGCAGCATACAAAGGTCGTGACAGAGCAGTTCTGAAGGGAGTTCTGGGCTTCTTTTCAATAGTTCTGGAGTTCCTTGCAATATGAGCAATAGTTCTGCATAACTAAAGTCACGGCGGCGAGGAAACGAAGGGGGGAGCCTCCGGCTCCCAGGGAGGTAGAGGCGGAGAGACGGCGTCTAAGGGAGGACGCCGTCGAAAGGTGGCAGCAGGACCTGGCGGACGAGCGGTTCGGGCGGTTCACTGTGGACGCCGTCCGCGCGGTCCTGCGGGCGTGGAAAGAGAGGGAGTGGGGCTCCCTGACGTTCCGACTGGT
>MU162308.1:0-11881 GCA_015888305.1 Antheraea pernyi
AGCGTGGCTCTACCACCTAAATATTTAATACATACGAATATCTATCTATCTATCTAATACCTTTAAACGAGCAATTCTTGTATCTTCTTCTTATTCTTACCCTTATCCCACATAAGTAGGGTCGGTACAACATGTTTCTCATGTTGTGGCATATGATTTGGCTTAATTTTTACAATCGGCCACCTGCCTGACATCAACCCTCCTTGGGATTATTTTGTTGTACCACTGTATTTATGATTATTATTATATAGTTACGAATTTTTAGCCTTACAATTGCTCCTTCCGGTTAAAAACGAAGTTCTTGAACATTATGGTTTGCTTGTTATATTGCCATTTAACGACGCTGTTAAAACAAAAGTAGATCAGTTGGAATTCGGGCGCTTCGAAAATTCGTCTAGCCCCACTATGAAACCGAGTTCTATCTTTTTTTTAAATCCTTTTTTTTGGGAAATAATACTTATTTTATGAGGCAAACCGAACAGTTACTTTTAATAAAAAAAAAACTTTACTATTATAATTATAAGCCTTTTTAACCCATTACAATGATGATTGTTAGAATTTTTAACAAAGCCTCCCACATGCCTAAAACAACACAAAATAATTGTGTTTTTAAAGAACCGAGCTAGGCTCTGTCGTCCAGGTACTATATATATATATATAGTAATAATAGAATAGAATAACAAATTTCAGTTAAAGATTTTATTTTACAGATAAAAAACATAAAGAAGACATCACGTGTATTTCTGTACACCAAAAAAAAACAACTTCCTGCTCAAGGATGTATATTATCTATTTATATTTCACCCAAATAGCCTTAAAGTAAAGGTCGAGGTGTGTAATTTGTGCTGAGGCGGGTAATAAAACCGCTGGGCAATATTGGCGCGCTGTATCCGTCCCACATCACAACGAGGAAACGACTCTTTTTTCTATGGCAACACTGACTCGTAAAAAACTTAATTTTAGCGAAATTATTAAGTATACGTATTTATTACGTCGTTAATAAGCAAACTAGAATAAATTATTAAAACGTTTTTCAAATACATTCTCTATAGTTTAAAGCGATTTACACATGTTCAATGTTCCTTCTTTTATATTATATGGGGCAAACGAATAGGCAGGTTATCTGATGGTAAGTGATCACCGCCGTACATACACACTAGCAACACCAAGGCAGTCACAAATGCATTGCCGGACTTTTAAAGGAAGTGGGCCTCCGGCGCTCTCACTGACCGAACGAAATGCAACAATGCAAGCATTATTAGGTACTTCACGTCAGCTTTCTATGAGAGGATGGTACTATCCCGGGTGAGCCAACTCATTCATGCTGAAACCAGCTTCAGCATGTTTCTATCACCGACACAAATATGTAATTACTAACAAATAACATTATTTCTCCTTTCCTTACATATTGTAAAAGGCAATATCTCTCTATTTGTCCGTCCGTGAGTTTGCTTATCAGTCGAATAGTACTGAATGATTTGCATGACCCTATGTTTTAAATTGATTTGACACCATTTGATGGTGGTAGAGCCACGCTGAAACGATTACTGGTTTCAGCATGAATGAGTCGGCTCGCCCGGGGTAGTACCACCCTCTCATAGAAAACCGACGTGAAGTAACAGTGCTCGCATTGTTGCGTTTCGTTCGGTCAGTGAGAGCGCCGGAGGCCCACACAAATATGTAATTAGTAACAAATAACATTATTTCTCCTTTCCTTACATATTGTAAAAGGCAATATCTCTCTGTTTGTCCGTCCATGAGTGTGCTTATCAGTCGAATAGTACTGAATCGATTTGCATGACCGTATGTTTTAAATAATATATGTGAATTATCTGGTCAAGTTATAGTATTTTTAATGCAAATTAGGAAATACATACATGGTACAAAGTTACAAGTAAATTCCTAAGGAAAAAATCATCTATCTATATCATAAATCTAACTTTTATAATAAAACCACAGTACCTAAACTTTATTACATTACAGGGTAGACCAAAAACGCGGCATGCAATA
Source organism: Antheraea pernyi (assembly GCA_015888305.1). NCBI lineage: Eukaryota > Metazoa > Arthropoda > Insecta > Lepidoptera > Saturniidae > Antheraea > Antheraea pernyi. Next base: position 2,011 of record MU162308.1, read on the forward strand.
CATAAGCTTTAATGAAATTAAATAACTATTATAGTAACTCCTCCTTCACAAGTCTAACTTAACGTAACCAAAGCGAGACAAAAGAGCAAGATGGCGAACATTCAGCGACCGCGGTGCATTTAATATGAGACCTTTTTAAAGCCAGGGTTCAATACATATTTAACTTTTTTGTAATAACACCGTAATAGTTTATAAAAGTGTATTTAGAACACTTTAACAATTTATTACTTTACTATAATCTAATACATATTTGCTTATCTGTCTGTATATGCAGTTTTCAGTTTGTGCAATCATTCTGTATTCTCAGAGTAAAAGAAAAACTTTGATAAGAGTTATTTATTCAATGGAATTATGATAATGACAAAGTTTGTTCCCACTTAATTTTATCTCAATTTGCAAGAACTGTAATTTAAGTAAAACTTGTTAATTTTTTATTAAACCGACAGTCACTTTGTGTAAATAATAAATACAGCGTTACGTCAACTTGTTTCCTTAAATAGATTGCTGTTCAACGTGGCTTTATTATGTTTTACTGTGAGTAAGCTAAAAGTTATTAAAATAGTACTAATATTAAAATATCACATTATAAAACAAATTTGTACACAATATACAATGAAATTAGAAAGGAAAAATAAATTGATAGATGAAATAATCAAATATTGTTAATAGAAATTATCAATATAACTTTAGCCAAACGTTTTCATTTTTGTGAATGAAAAGTCGACGTTCAAAAAGTTGCGAGTGGAAAAGCAGAGACTTCAATATTTCAGTCACGTTACGGGGGACGATAAATAGAGAAACGGCAACCGCTAATATTTCAAGTACGTGTGTGAGAACTACCGAAATTGGAGTGTTCGTTCTAACGACACGACGCCCGAGACCCGATACAGCAAACCTAATCAACAACCGGCTATAAATAGGACACAAGAAATAGAAAAAAAAGTTGTAAACGTAGATAGATGTCTCTTAAATCTACTCAGAGGTTTACTACATCTGACACAACTTCGGCTTGATGCGCATTTGACTTTGCCAAACTGCTCTGGTTGATGTATAGCTATGTATGTACATCTATACTAGTCTATTCTAATATTATAAAGCTGAAGAGTGCGTTTGCTTGCTGGTGCGAGAAATTCTTTCAGTGTTAGATAGCTCATTTATCGATGAAGCCTATAGGCTATATATCATCACGCTAAGACCAATAGGAGCGGAGCACCTATGAATAATGTTTCAGAATCGGGGTTATCGTACGTATTATTTAAAATATTTTCACCTTCTACGTAAACGAAGTCGCGATTTAAAGTTAGCGTTAGTTTAAAGTACTATGCCACGCGGACGAAGTTGCGAACAGAAGCTAGTAAATATATAATATAGATATATCTGTTCCAACATCCAATTAACGGCTTTTTACTAAATGGAATTGTAAGTACATACGTGGTTATAACAAAATCACAATTTTTTTAAATGTTGTCTGTTTGTTCCGCCTTATCTCCGAATCAGTTGGACCGATTTTGTACTGGCAGGTATATAGGTATGTTATATAGAGTATTATATATTATATAGAGTAACTTAGACTATTTTTATTAAAAAAAACTTACAAGTTTACTAACTTACAAGAAGTTACAAAAATTTTATCTTCCGCCTTATTCTATGTTTGTAGAAAAAACGACACTAACAATAGAAAAAAGGTATTTAATACATTAAAAGTTTTAATACAAACAACAAATACAAAGAAACAAAATGTTGACTATAGCTAACTTCAGGGTATCGGTTTTTCGTGAAGGTGTGCGCGCGCATCGTAAAAATTTACTCTCATCATTTTTCCCTAACGCGCCAAAAGAAGTATAACTTCAAAAGCTTCGAGCATAAAATAAAAAAGTAGTGTCTAATACGGGGCGCGCCCCACGCACATGCTTGCACTGAACAAAATTTTGTTTCCTTAAATCCACCCGGACGAAGTCTTACTTTTCTTCAAGACATATTTCACCCGATTTTAAGTCTAGCAAACTACGACTACAACTATGGTAAAACTACGACTGTGACAATGTTGGTTAGCCTGGCTCGTCTGCGTACTTCAAATTCTATCTCGGAGAGAAACCTGAACATTACCTGCTCTTATCCGCTAGCACTATTTGTTTAATAGTATAAAAGTATCTTATAATGTTGGCTTATTGCAATAAACTATTACTGTATACTATACCTAATTGAAATGGTTTATGGGGAAAAGAAACTTGTAAAATAAAAACATGCATGCTCGTAACTTCGTCAAAATATCCGCGAGGCTCGAGTAGACACTCAATTTGTATTCCGCACGCTATAAATCAAGTACCGCATGAAATATTTATTATATGAATGATAGTTCCAATAAAAACAGGCATTGATACATGAGCATTAAATAATATCACGTTTGATTTCAGTTGTTTTCGAATTAAATCAAATCGTGCTTATAACATTTCTGGGAGTATAGTAAAAACGAATTTTCAAAAAACATTCGTTCAGTTGTTATAAAGTATACTTCAATTATTTATTTTTCTTTATTGTAGCTCGACAACGTAACTGTACTGTACCTGATGGTAAGCACAGTACAATCCAAAAACAATAGCGACCACCGAGAGATATACTATCCATCGCCGGTCGCCGCTATCATGCCGGCCTGCGTAAGTATCTCTTCACATTGCGCTTGATTTCATAGGAAGGAGGAAACACACTGGCCTGGAGATTGTTCCACAGCTTCACGGTACGGCAAAGATAAGATGTTGCGAACTGTTTAGTTCGTGCCCAGATAGGATTTATAGTAAAACTGTGGCTCTGAAGACAAGCAAGCGTGGTGCGGTTATGAAAAGGAGAGGAAGGGATCAAGTTGAATAACTCTTCAGAACACTCGCCATGATACAAACGGTAGAACATGCTCAGTGAGGCAATGTAACACGCTCAGTAAGGCAATGCAACACGCTCAGTGAGGCAAGGTAACACGCTCAGTGAGGCAATGGCAGTGTGTTATTGTATCTAAACGAATCATTCAAATGTTTAAAATTAATAACTATAAAATGTACATTTTTATATATTATACATTTTGTACAACGCATTATCAATAAACCTGATGATATTAAGTAACGATTTAGCTTAATATGAAGACACGCTAAACTTAGAACTTCGCTACTGTCAAATGCAGTTGCCGGAACACATATATAAATATTTCACGGCGAATTTTCAACTCGAGAATTTCAGTCAGTCTGGTAGGTATTAAAAAAACCATACCACTATAGTACACTGCAATGAAAGTTCAGTGCAGGGATTCGAAATTGCAGCAATTAACGCAGTGTCCAAACATATTACGCCTAAGCCATCATCGATTCACATAAATAATGTACATAATTACATAGTATAAAACAAAGTCCCCTACCGCGTCTGTATGTCTGTCTGTCTGTCTGTCTGTTCGCGGTAAACTCAAAAACTACTTAACGGATTTTCACCTAGCCGTTTTCACCAGTGGATAAAGTGATTCATGAGGAACGTTTTGGTATATAATTTGTCAAGGATTTTTTTTAATATCAGGGCGGGACAACATCTGCCGGACCCGCCAGTATAGTATATTTCATATTGTTAAAAATTTATCCTAGTACGTTGTGTCTTATAAAAAGCTATTTAAGATACCCAGGTCATTTTGCCTTAAGCAATAAAAGAACCAAACAGTTCAGCATTTAAAAAAATATTTACATTAAGTTAAAAGTATATTTTAATTACTATTCTTTCAACAGATCTTAAGTTATATGTGAATGAACATTTAACTCAGTGTATAGGAAACTTCCGACCCGCCCGTCTTCACATGGGTACATTGTATTTAAGGTGACGTCATAACAGTCTAAACGATTTAGATCCATTTTTGTCACACAAACAACTTTTCTTTTGTCCCGAGTTATTTAAAATCTGTGATATCTTCCAATATCAAATATCCATTGAAATAATATGCTGTAAAGGCTAATTTTAATCTATATCATATGCCCTAAGTAAGTAATGTATATAATTGTATAATTATTAATACTATATTGGTCGAAACAATAACCAATTATTTTGTAATAATATGTAACAGATAAATGGTTACTGTGAGTCATCCTCAGAAGATACACATATACCAACGTCGACTGTTCTTAGGTATTTCTATGGTGTACAATAACGTTATACATTATTTTAGTGTATCTCAAGAAGATTTAGCCGGCGTTCCTAATGTAAGCGACGAAAATTCCTTCTTACGAATTCATTAGAATACATAGATTTTTCTGTACTTTATATAAATTGAATTGAAACGTATTATAAACATAAACCTAAGCGATAAATTCTCTAAATGATAGTGGAAACCATATCAAAATCTGTTCCGTAATTTAGAATAAATAAGGTAATACACAGACTGACACGAAAAACTATTTTCATTTATCTAGACACGCGGTAGCTTATCAAGCCAAGTTCAAGCTAACAAAATGGCGAGCGGGTGCTACCGTGTGTAAAATATCACACGAACCATTTAGAGTCACTTTTGACCTCATCATATTTCAAAAACGATTTCACATAAACATGTCAAATTTGGTTCGTGTATTTAATATATATTACAGTTGATACTGTAGTATGTTTTCATAAATTCAATTTTAAAACTATCTTGTCCTGGATACACAATAATTGATTATTTAGACACATATCTAAAAGATGTAGTTAAAGTTATATCTATTTGCGATTGAATTTTAAACTACACTCAAGTGTAAAGTATACGACAAAAGATATTGTAAGTGAAAATTTACTATTTGTTTCGTAACTGAAAATAAAATATTTACTTATCTGATTCTTCCTCTGTGACCGAGATATATCTCTCAATAGAAGCTGCCTTTACGTAAAAACACGAGGTCAACATGTAAATAGGTAATGGGTGCGGCAGTCCGTAAGAATATATGTCTAGGAGAATGTGAGTAGAATTTGTGAAAAAGAATAGCTTAAAGTTTACGTTTTTATATTGAAAAGAATCGTTACTTATTGACCTTTTTTTAAAACTTCTCCTTATTTTGTTACTGTAAGCTATCAACAAAAATCAATAAGTGAAAATTATTTTTGCCGATCTTCATCCAATTTTTATTTAGTTTATTTTACATTTATACTAATAAATGAAGCAAGTATTTGCTTGTAATGTAAAAATAACAGCTTTTTCCTAAATGAATATGAAAATGTATACGTATAGTAGTTACAATAAAAAAAGACAATTTTCAAAATTTTTATCTGTCTGTTTGTTCCGGCTACCGAAACGGTTGGACCAGTTTTGTAAAGGATTTTGACTGGCAGGTAGTTGATGTTATAAAGGGCTACTTTGACTACTTTTATTGAAAAAAAAAACTGGGTTCTACGCAAAATTAATCCTTTGTAAAGATACAAAGGCAGACGTAGTCGCGGACAGCTGCTAGTCTAAAAAATAATTTTGGAGCCTTTTTGTACACAACTTTTGTTCATCTAAAAATGAGAGAATATGAGATACGATACAAGATTAGCTATAGTACATTTTTTCAGTTTAATTCGATTAAGATTAATGCTTCATGTTTAACATATTTAGATTAACGTAAACCGTGATGTCAATGTAAAAATTAGATATAAACTGCTCCCTTTTGTATAATACTTTATATTCTAAACAATTATTTCTTACCTTAGAACGGTTAATATTTGAAGCAAAAAAATACCAACAGCGTGTACTGGAAATCACTTTGTCTCTATTTAATTTGCTTTTAATATGATGATTTTATTACTTAAGTTATTTGTGTAAATAACTTTACCGTTTTAAGTAAACAGCAAATTAGAGATTTCGCGTAGCCAAGTGCATACGGCGTAGACTTGATAAGTAAATAACTTTAAACACATATACGGGTCGTAGCAAATTGTTTGCTACGAACCGTAGCATACTCACTGCTACGGAAATAGAAAATTTATATAGTAAACCTACTAGACGAACACTACATACATTATTTACTTACTTCTTTGTAACATTCGATAATTTATTTATTCGAAAGTAGAATTTATTTATAAACTAACTTTGTCCGCGACTCCTTCCGTGTGGAAACGAATGTAAAGAAACAGTGACTAATAAAATCATCTGAATGTATTAAGTCCACTTACTTCTCTACTTGTGTCTCGTACTTAAGTCTTTTTTTTTATGTCATTGGTGACAAACGAACAGGTGGGTCACCAGATATTAAGTGATCACCACCGTCCATGGACACTAACAACACCAGAGGAGTCGCAAGTGCGTTGCCACCATTTGGCGGGAAGGGTTAGGGGAGGGAGAGGAGAGAGGAGAGGGAAGGGGAGGTAGAGTTACGAGAAGTTACGTCATCATTAAAATTATAATAAGTTTCGATTGAGTGAAAAAACATCACCAAGAAAATCATAAAGCATATCTTCGAATAACATTGTCTTAGTTTCATTAAAATCGGTTCACTCTATCAAAAGTTATTATAATTTTAATAACTTTAACTTTAACTAAAGTACGAGAGAAAAGTAAACAAGTAAATGGACTTAATACATTCAGGTGATTTTATTAACTGTTTTTTTCCATTAGATTCCACGTGGACAGAGTCGCGGGCATAGATTCAGCTGAGAACGGCTGCATTTAAATAATAAATTAAGTAGTATTTTGTACAATTAATGCACTAACCATAATATTGGAAACATCGATTTCTCCGACATCGACAGGAGCGATTGTGGTCAAACGTTATTTAGTAACCCAAAAAATATTTAAAAAACACACGTTTAACGTCTTAGTTTGAACAGCAGTCATGATGTCATTGAATTACACAATTGTGTGAAAATCCGGATAACATTAAGTCGTTTGAAAGAAGGTAATTTTAGTAAATATATTTCACTAGAAAAAGTATAAATAAAATACTATTAATTGAATATATGATAGGCTTAGGTTAGTATACCTCCGGTGTACATATTTACAAATGATTTATAACAAGTATTTGGAATAAAACGAACGTCCAGACTTTTTTATATTGCTTGCATATAGCCGGATTTCTTTTCAACTTTGAACCATGCACTTCCATGTAGGTATTTAATATATTATTTAAAATGTATTAACTCGTTTTATTTTATATTTACAAAAAAATAATTAAAACTCTTTATTATATACTAAACTATACATATGTATAGTTTGATATTATGTTTACAATGGTTACATAAATTGATGATAACAAATAAGCATTCTACTCGTAAAATAAAAGAAAACCTTTTCATACAGTACCCGCAGAACAGTCTCGTACAAACATCTCACCTACTAAAAATGTAACAAGTGTGTACTGGACCCAACAGAAGCAAACATTGCCTCAGGGTACATTTTGAAACTCTCCTGGCTTCGTTACGTTTATGTACTCTCGCGAAAAAAATATTATTCTCGGTAAAATATTAGTCCGGTTCTCGTCAATCTTTTTGGCCGCTATAAGCCGTAAGTTGGGACTTGCGCGTAATATAGTCAATGAGTTTAATACCTTTATATATAAATTTCTTCTGTACGTGTGTATGTCACTGAACTCCTCCTAAACGGCTGGACCGATTTTAATAAAACTTTGTGTGCGTGTTCCAGTGGATCCGAGAATGGTTTAGATTCACAATTGGACCCGGTAGGTGGCGTTGCGGTTGACTTATAAGATCTTTTTATATTATCAAGGCAGGACAACGTCCGCCGGAACCGCTAGAAGATATTATTATAAAAATCTAAAATTGGCATTTATACATATATCCTTCAGTCACCTTGATGTTATACATCAATACATTATAAAACAAAGTCTGCCACGTCTGTCTGTCTGTCTGTTCATGATAAACTCAAAAACTACTGTACGGAATTTCATCGGGTTTTCACTAGTAGATAAATTGATTCTTTAGGAAGGTTTAAATATACAATTTGTCAAAGTTTTTTTTATTAACAGGGCGGGGCAATGTCCGCCGTGCCCGCTAGTGCAATATAAGACGCATTTATACCTAAAATTGTACTCTGCGCAACTAGTATATTCAGATCAGTCAAAAGTCACATAACGAATCGTCAATAAATAAAAGTACAGGGTTGATTCATTTTACAACATTAAAATTATATGCAGTCCATATGAGACTGTTCACTGAAACCTAAGTACAATCAACCTCAGAAGGTCCACTCATAGCTATTCTCAGTATATAGTATCTTATTTATGCATAGCTATAAGGCCAATCGTAATTAATGTTGCTACTCATGAAAACTGAGTGACAACTGCTCATGTGCCAGTACGTGTTGCCAACCATACCCTTTGAACTAAACCACAGCAGAGTGAGTATTTAGCATTGCTCCTTTTATTTCAATTATTATCTATCATTAAGCAAAAATACACCAAACTAGAAAGGGCATATGGCGCAATGTAACACAAATATACCACTGGTGAATAATAACACTGAATCAGATTTTGTCACACATCTACTTACATGTGCTTAGAAATTAATTTTAATTCCTATTCCACTATAACTAGAACATCGTGAAGCTATTGGTGTCACTATTATATCACAGGTGATATATCACAACCTATTAAATTTTACACGTAGTGATTAATAATGACATGGAGCTACGGCAAGGCACAGCAACAACAAATAAAATTACTAAATCTAAGATTGTAAGTGAAATAGTTTCCCACATTCACAATGTCGAGGTTTATGAAAAAAAGTTAATAAAAGATTGAAATTGTTAAGAAAAAGATTCCATTTCACTCAAATCGATATGTATATTTTAAAATATCGCTATTTATTAGTAATATTTTATTGAACGATATATCGATAGTTTAATGTTTTTCGTTTTTATTCTATACATCATCACTTTCTTACCCTTAGGGCCTTACCCCACCTAGGTACAGTCGATACAACATGATTTCCTTTTCCACTCTCATTTATCAGATGTCATTTCAGAATTCACCTTTCATACACATGTAATTTTTCACACATTTCATCCATACCTTATTCGCTCTTCTATCTTCTTCACTTATTCCCTTCCTAGAATATACTACTATACCTGTACTGGTATATACACCTTCATACTTAAAACTATTCTAGTTATATGTCTTTCATCTCTCTTTATGACATGACCATATCATAGTAACCTATTACTCCGCAACTTTTCTGTCACTCGTGATATTTTAAAACTTCAACTGATATATTCATTTTAATTATTATTAGTAGTATTATTAGTAGTAGTATTATTGTAGTTACTCCACGTCCATCTTTACAATTGCATCTCTGCCACATGTAGTTTTCTCTCATCCGTTTCAGATGCACACAGTCTTATCTTCTTATGACGTCAATCTTATGATAATTTCATACTCCTTTCTCTTGAGTTTCAAGGACATTCATAGATCGCAAGATACCTCAAACATCTTTTGCCATTTCCTGCATTTAACTTCTCCTCATGTCCTTGTCTACGCCGCCGTCGTTTCCGATCAATGAACCGAGATACCGAAATTTGGAGCAGACTGGTAATGGTAATCTTAGTAGCCAAACAGACGAACATATAAATTCCCTTTTGATGATTTATCTGTGTTGATATGTTGCTATTTTAGATTATTCCACGTTGTTACGCTGAATTTTTTCTTTTTTTAAATCTTTATTTCATTTAGGGACTTAGGTCCACATAGAACATGTCAGTCCCATCATACCCTAATCTTAAAATATTCACCAAAGAGACTTCAACACAAACTTCCATAGAATCTTGGCTTCCTCACTTGCAGGTGCACACAAGATTCTATGAAAGCTACCCTGATCTAATCTATTGAGTTTTAACTCATCGATGATAGCTTTTCTTTGTACTTTATTGCGGTCACATTCCATCAACAAGTGT
>MU162308.1:15020-27330 GCA_015888305.1 Antheraea pernyi
TTCAAGTTACTGCCATCAAACCATGGTATATGGGGCGGCTCACTTTGAAGCGTTTTATACCAGATGCCTTTATCTTTTGATCGTTCGTCAAAATGTTCTTTCCATTTTATAAAACATGTTCATTTGAATTTGGCGAACAGTTCCGTATGATCTGGTTTAATTTATGCAAGTGGAAGGGTTTTATTTTTTCCCTTATCAAACTGAAATAGTTTAGAATATTATCTGATACGAAATATATATAAGGGTTGTTGAGGTATGTATGCTTGGTACACAACAACGTTTCAACAACTCATATATGTATGAATAGTTAGCTTAGCTTAAGTTAGCTCAGATAGGTCGCGAATTAGTTTGATGGTGAACAAGTAACCCTACATTTCTTAGACTAATCCAATGTGAAATATGTTTTATATTATTGATTTCTGAAAGTACAATTAATATTTATTATAGCCTATCAATATCAGTGTGACATATTCATATATTGTATACTTTTTTTTTTTTAACTAACTACGCTATTGACCAAGCTATTGATAGGCTATAATAAATATTAATTGTACTTTCAGAAATCAATAATATAAAACATATTTCACATTGGATTAGTCTAAGAAATGTAGGGTTACTTGTTCACCATCTAACTAGTAAGACTTTTTTAACTCATAAATACTTATGCCTGTGCATATCTAGCCTATCGCAGGCCGGCATGACACTGGCGATGGATAGTGTCACTCGGTGGTCGCCATTGTTTTTTGGATTATACTGTGCTTACCATCAGGCACAGTGCAGTCATTTTGCCCTGTTACAATATATATATAAAAATGCTCAATAGCATATTATATTTTTACATTATATTCTATCCTTCTTGCTTAGCTATGGCATCATTACACATTATAATACACAATGGTTGTATATTCGTATGTGTATAATTACTAGATATATTGAACCACTTATTTAATTGATATGATTGGTTTTTTTAATGATAAAAGTTATCTGAAGTCAAATAATTCATTAGTAATGACTATTTTTATATCAGAAAAAAATATTTATGTTCCCGTGTGTGAGAGAGATGTGTGTAACAAAACCTTTAATGTCTTATACTATTTTATCTTTGACTAGCTGTGCCCGAGACTCTGATCTCATGGTACATAATGTAAAAAAATCACTGACCAATAAAACCATCTGAATGTATAGAGTCCAGTTACTTATCTACTTTGCTATCATACTTAAGTCGTGTCACAATTAAAATTACAATGATGTTTAATAGAGTGCACTGATTTTAATGAAATTAAGGCTAAATATTACTCTAGGAAAATGCTTTTCAGGCAGATAGACAGACATTGTGCATATCCAGATTATATTTTATTACTTATTCCAAGGCGCCTGAAACATTTGTTTTTTTTTTCACAAAAATCTAAAAAGTATAGAGACGTTAAATTTACTTCGTTATTGTATGTATAGATGTATTCCAAATTAAACTAGTCATTTCCACAGAACTGATGTATATCAGTTCTTTGTAAGTTTATTAATACCAATATGATATTCAATTGTAATAATGAGTATATCATTTGCAGTTCTATCCTAAGTAAGGCATGGATTATACAGTTAAGCCCAGCTTCAATAAATAATGCATTTGTCAACTCTATGAATTTATATTTTTTTACTTTTTTAGGTGAAGACAATTCTCCCTTTGAGGCAAGTAAGAGTAGAATATGACCAATATGAATTAAAACGCAGGCTGTTAACACAACATGACTTCATCATGGTTGATACAAGAATTTTAAATCAAACATCACATGTACTAGGGAAGATGTTTTTTAAGAAACATAATATGCTTATTCCCATAAGGATGAATGATACTGATATAAAAAAATCTATCGATAAAGGATTGCGAACAGTTATGCTGCGCATCAATGAAGGCGAAACATCAACTATAGTTGTGGGTCATACAGGAATGAAAGGAAAATGTAATTTCATTAATTAATCAACTGCAAACCAAATATCCTGGAGGAGAGGCAAATATCAGATCCATTTCTTTAAAACTACCTCTGTCCTTATCTGTGCCACTATATGTTACATTACGTGAGTATATCATATTTATTAGATACTAGCTTTTGCTCACACCTTAGCTCATGTTAATGCAAATTTAACATACCCCACAGGAACAATACTCTTTTCTCCAATGAAACTACCCTATGTTCTTTTCTATATCTGTGACAATGTGTATGTAAAATTTTGTGATATCTGTTGAGGCATGAAAGTTTTTGCATTCATCATTTTACGTAAGGATGCCTATATTTACAAATAAATGTATCTTTATACTATTTATATAATGGTCTAAGTTTTCTTGGGTGATTACAAACTTATACATTACAATCTACTTAGTTTTAACTCATAATATGTAGAACTAAAGAAATAACTAAAATACAAGTAACTCTTTTCATACAAGTTTGCCATATTAATTGCAGTCCACCTGATGGTAAATACAGTTCAAGAAAGGATTTTTTTATATGGACAACACTAATGGCATGTACTTGATGAGAGACATAAATATGTATAATTTTTTTTCAATTTACACTTTCTTAATGTGAGTGCTAAGAGTTCAAACACTTCAGGAACACTTATGTTTCACAAGGATGTTTGAGAGCGTTACCGAATTCAGAATTGTAACCAAATGTGCTTATCCTTGCTTGTTGATTAATAATACACAGAATCATGATACACTGAAGTGACACTCAGTATGCCAATTACTGTGGCCCTATCCAGTCAGAAACATGTGATGGATATGTTCACTTCAGTGCATAAAATGTTATTAAATATTTACAAGTGTTTGGAACATTTATTTTCATTAACAATAGCAATTAAAAATTAAATAAATTATGTGTTTTCCAGGATCATCAAATACAGTAAGTGCTCCTAAACTTAGGCAGAAGAAACCCAAAAATTTTGCTATCTTAGAAGATGAGTTGTCCACTATTCCTGATAGCAAAGTTAAAGTAGCTCCTGATGGAACTGTACATCTGATAAAAGTAAAGAAAGCCGACAGGTGAATAACTGCTCTTAGATCTTTATCCTTTTTTATACTATTTCAATAGCAACCAATATATTGTTTAAAAGAAAAAGATTTTCACAATAGTTCTTACAATATCTGTTCAAAAGTATAATTCACAGATGTAAGGGAATGATTATTCTTTGTCTGTGTATAATTTATTATTATTTCAAGTATAAATTGATAACTATTTAATAAAGATTTTATATACTACTAGCAACTTCGTCTGCGTGGACCGTTATGTAAAAAACAATGATTAATAATTAATTATCTGAATGTATTAAGCTCCTTTACTTATCTACTTTTCTCTCATGCTTATGCCGCGCCGTCATTAGATTGATTTGATGAGAACTTTTGATAGAGTGGACTGATTTTAATGAAACAAAGACTAAGTTACTCTCGAAGACATGCTTTATGAATTTCTGTGGATTTATTGTAAACCCAGTACTTTAGCAGTGATACGTGTTCATATAAACAGACAGACAGACGTTTCTAAAAATGATTGAAATGTATTTTATTACTTATTCTTTGACACCTGCAACAATTTATTTCATGAAATTCGAAAAAGTACAGACACTTTAGATTTATATTCTTATTATATGTATAGAAGATTATTGACACTAAATTTGTTTGTTGTTTTTTTTAGTGATGCTTCTGAGGATTCTGAAAATGAAGAAACAAATGACAAACTATCAGATCAAGAAGATGACCTGGAATAAGTGAAAGAAAAAATATAAACGAAATAAATACAATGATTTATATAGCAAAATTTTATTTCAAAATGTAACATTATTTAAGGATATGTACTTATTACTATAGAATAATCAATTGTTTCCTTTAATATTATTATCACCCACTGAACTTATGTTACTGTCTTCAAGAACATTTAACAGTGATTTTGGTACTATAGTACATTGCATTTTTAAAGGCCATACTTTTTTAAACTTCTTGAAGTTTTTAGTTTGTGGATTTTCTTCTTCTATTTCAATTATTTCTTTTTTAATGATTAAACCTTTTCTTACTGTTACAATTGTAGAGCCCAGGTTAAGCTCGTTCATTTTTCTGTCCAAGTCGAATTCTTTCTTTATAGCCGGAATAGTGGCCTCCCAGTTTGACTTATTCATTAATTCTTGTAATTTAACACCCCTCATTGCTGATATATCATCTTTAATTTTAACATTATCAGTTCCTTTACTGCGCTGCTTGCTTGTGTCTGATGTATCATTTGAGATTTCTTTAGATTTGTCATTCAAATGGATAAAATTAAATAAATCATCGTCATTATCAACATCTGCTTTTCTTTTTAAAGGTTTTGATAGGTTTAATTTCTTTTCTGTTTGTTTGACTTCACTATCAGGGGTTATAAAATTGAAATAGTCTTGACTTTCTGCAATGTTTTGATCTATAGCAATTTTTTTATTAGGATTATCTAAAGCAGTGTCATCCTCATTCAATTTTCTTTTATTAATACCTCCAGTATCATTATTGCCAGGAACGGTAGCCAATTTTTTATTAGCATTAGTTTCAATATCATCAGCATCATCACTTAACTTCCTCTTAACAGACACAGTACTTGTTTCAAATGGCGTCAAACTTTCATTGATTATAATATTTTCTTTTTTATGCATAATATTCGACTCCTGAGATTCCGGTGCCAATATATTTGCTATTTTATTTTCAATTTGTTTAGTTACTTCATTCGACAAATTAAAATCAGGGTTACAATATTTAACAGCAGAACAATACAAGATCGCTAAACCAATTTCGGATTCAGCAACAACTCTTTTCTCCTTGCTCTTCAAATAAGAAATAATTTCATTTATTTGATTTCTTTGAGATTGAGTATCTTGGCTTATATTCGTGATATTGTATTGTATAACCACAACATCTTGGTTACAAAGCATTGCTTTTGTTACTTTGGAGTCACTTAATAATATAGGTTCGGCAGAAGTGTTAATCAAAACTTGTTTGTACATTTCATATTGTCTTTTAGAGAAGAATACAAACTTTTTATTCATAAATATAACCTTTCTATTCTGATTAGGTAAAAATGATACCATCTCTTTATTCAAAGTAGACTCGACAACTTCTGGTGTATAATGTTTCGGGTCGGGCAATTTACTGTGATTGTTCACAGCTTCAAGGCACTTATTCCAAAATTCTATTGTAACTATGTATGATCCTTGTACCAAAGCTAACACTACTTTGATAGTCAATGTTATTACCGGCATTGTTAAATACAGACAAGAATCGTCCCAATCACTCTTTATGATCCCTCCAAGTTTTTGTAGAATCGCCCTGACATTGTTCAGGCTTTCTCCTTTTAATGTGGATGTACAAGTATTTAAGTTAAGCTTATGAACTTTCCACTCCCAATTTAGTTTACCAAATTTAACGACATCATTGTCATTCAGTTGTGTACTCTGACCAACTTCTAATTTATCAGTAGAGCCATTGATATATGTACCATACCTAGAGCCCAAGTCTTCTACAAATAATCCCGCGTCTGATAATGTTAAAGATGCATGTTGTCTACTGATTGAACGATCTTCAACGTTCGCAAAGATTTTCCCTTCAGCGTCCGGGTTTCTTCCTAGAATAATTTCGCTGTTCTGAGGCACAACGTAAAGCACTCTAAGATCATGATCTGATGTTAAAAACCACATTTTGCTCTACAATTGACAATTATTTAAACAAGAGTTACTTCATATCAATCAAATCCAATTAGTGGTTGTCAAAAAAAATATCGTAGCAACCTTTGTAATAAACGATACACTTCAACAAAAGAATGTAAATAAAAATGAAAAAATATGTCTAAAACAACTTCCAAAACAGGTAGAATAGGCCGGTAGTACCTACGCTTCGGTTTCAACTTTTCAGTGTTACCACTCTCTCACCAAACACTAACGATGTTACCAGGCAAAATACTACAGAAATGTTAAAAAGCTAAAGAAATATATTTATGTACATAAAGATATGCAATGTCAATGTTTATAAATCTAAAGTACTTTATAAGACCTGTTGTGATATAATAATCTTAATCCTGAATTAAAAGTATGTAGCCGTATTAACAAAATTTATAATACTCAGTCATAAATACATGCCACAATATAGTTATGCAAACTATTTTGTTTACATTACTATACTTTACCTATCTTATTATGTTGGTCAATAAATTAATTAAAAGTATTATATAATACAATTCAAAAGGTATTAAACAGTATTATATACACGGAATAAAGAATACAGATAAGGATAAGAATAAAGGTATATATACATAATTTGTGGTTGTTACGTACCCGCCGTAACAATATATTTTGATTTGATAAAGATATGTTCAATATTAATATTTTGCTTTTTCTATTACTAGTTTCAGATTTAACTTTTTCAGGTAAACCTCACGCAAATAAAATCAAACGTGTTTTGTTGCAAAACGTGGTAGCAGCCACAGGTAGCAGCCTGATGGCTGAATTCCAGGCGGAAGTTTCAAGTAACATCAATTATAATATACAATAAAACATTTTTTCTGATATGTTGTTTCAACTGTTTATATTGTAAAAAATAGAAAAAGAATAAAGGTTAATTTTTTAGTCTTATTAAACTAATATTTTGTTATACCTTTTATTATAGGTAGGTACCTGGTTTTGAAAGAACTTAATGGTCAGCATAACACTTGCTAATCTTTTGGCGGCGACAGTTAAATGATATTTTCTAATGCAAGTGTTTTGTATTTAGTCTATGTTGTGGTTACCTAGCAACCGTTATGTCAGTTGTGTGGCTAGCTGATATCAATTATCGCTGATACTAGCTATAAAATGCAAACACCGAAGTCTGTATATACTCATAACTTAAATTAGAAAAAGTGATGACTTTGTATATCGATACAAAGCTTAATTTTTCAAATGCTAACGTTGTATCAACATTAGGATCATGGCATCCGTCTTTACCACTTTTAGCTGTAGGATCTTACAACCAAGAAAAAGGTGGATTTGTAACGATATTTCAGGAAACTGTACGTGTGTCTATCTATATGGTATAATAATTACATGAGACGTTCATGAGTAAATTTAATATTTATATTTATCAATTACATTACAGGGGTTGCCTCTAGAAGGATGTGAATGGCCCGTACTATTATCTAATCAAGTGACTGCCTTAGCATGGCACCCTACAAGACGGCTACTTGTAGTTGGATGGGATGGAGGAGAACTCTACATTTGGCTTGAATACTCCTGGGCTCGACTGGAAGCACCTCACAATGCTGCACTCACTTCTATTGCTTTCAGTGTTGGGGGAGGCAGACTCCTAGCTTCTGACGCTGCTGGCTCCCTTTCTGGTTGGCAGTCTAATTCTGGTGCACCACTCACATCATTCCATCACCAACTTGGTGATGTTATAACAAACATAACATTCTGTACTCCAAGACCAAATACTGAATCTTCAATTAGAGGTTTAGCACGAGCTGCAGTTGCAGGAGATGAAACTGCTTTAGATGCCCTAGCTGCTTGGAGACCTCGAACAACAGCAAGAGTAAGGGATGCCACACAACCCGATAACCATTCCTGCTATGCAGCACAAGATAATGGAATTATATTGTATATTGATGCTACTGGAGCATGTTCTGAAGTGCTCAATGCCCCAGGGAATATCATTTTTATGGGTATAATAAGTAACATTTATCTTCTTGTTGCTTGGGAATCTGGTGGTGCTCTTAGTTTAACTAGATTTATGACATCTGAAGATGGTTCTTTAACTACTGACACACATGTACGAATGGCTGCTCGAAATGGGCAATGCATTGTCCTTGCTGGAAATTTTTATGTAGCTGTTATTACTGGAGATAATGTCATAAGAATTTGGGACAGTGATAATGGTGATAATGATATGCTACCAAATGATACAGAGGAAATAGCCACTGGAGACATATTTACTAGCATCAGTTACTGTGATTTAAGTGATACTCTCTGCTGTGGAACTGCTCATGGTCATCTATACCTTTGGAGACGTGACCATAGGAATAAATGGAAATTAATTAGTAGTACATCAATTAAAGGTACAGTGAAAGAAGTAAGTTGGGGTTCAGAAGGATTAATGAACCCATTGTTACATGTAAATTGTATAACAAGTGTATTTATCTTGCGAGAGCAACAAATATGTTGGGGCTATTCCCCCAATATACTCATGGTACAGAAATCTGCAAATGAAATAGCTGTTACACATAAGAATTGTAAAACTTTGAACATGAATTGTACAATAACTATCAGGGCTTTTGCATTCAGAGACCAGTATATTGCTATAGGAGATGGTAAAGAGGTTCAGGTAATAATTAGCTCCCTAAATAAAATTCTCATAAAAGGTATTAATTTTATTCAATACATATTTTCACTTTATTGTCATTTTCACAGGTATGGGTATTTAACAGAGATAATGACTCCAAATTTACTTTACTACGATCATTCTTATGGGAAACAGATGTTCTAATCATTTATAATGATGTGTTAGTTGGGGTAGTAAATCCACACATTGAATGTTATTCGATAACTGGAACAAACTTAGGAATTTTACCTAGCACTGAAGGGGAAGGAGAACCTATAAGCATTACAAATACTAATAAGTTTGTAATTGTCACTACTATGGATGGCACTATCAAATTAGCAGAAATAACCAAAAAGGGTTTGAAAATGCCATATCCTCCTAAGAATTGTTACCAAGCCATTGAAGATTTTGGTGAAGTAATGAGGGCATCAGTTAATTGTGTTGGTCGTTTTATTTGTCTTAGTATTGCAAATTCAGGATTAGCACCTGACCCCAGACTTTATCTTTGGGATGTTGCCAATGATGTTATTACTAATAAACTACTAGCTGAAAATGCAACACCACCATACCAAAGTGTACCAATATCTATACTATGGGACTTCAATGATCCCAGAATTGTTGCTGTTCATATGAGGTCAGCTGATCTAGATCAAATTCATTTATTTTTCTGTCATGAAGGTATACTTTATGAATACACAAACTGGTGTCCAACATCAGAGGATTATTTTAGTACGGATTTTATGTTGTGTACCCTATACGCTCCCTATGTCGTAATTTTGTCACAACAGTTCATGAAAAAGATTCTGATGCATAATTGTGAAAATATCAATGAAAATGACCCAAGTAATGTAAAGCAAGTGCTAGATTTTCTTTATAATATGACATCAGGATACTTAGAAAAAGCTGTTGTAATAGGCACAAGTATTTTAGGTGGTAGTAGCTCCGTTATTTGGAATAGCTTAGCCAAAACATGTGTGACTCTTAAACGAGCCGATGTTGGCGCTATATGTCTTGGGAAAATGGGTAATATAAAGGGTGCTTTGATGATGCGCAAAGTAATGAATGACAGTAATATGGATGACACGTGTAAAGTGGGAGTGCTTGCTGTTAATCTCGGTATGATTGATGAAGCAGAAAAATTATTTCTTAGTGCTCAACGGCCAGACCTTTTAAACCGACTCTTATCTGCAAAAAATGGTGGATTAGTTGAGATCGCAAATGGACCTAAGGAAGGGGAAAATATTTTGTATGTAAAAAACGCTCAGCACAAGTTAGCCAGAATGTTGTGGTCTAATGGTGAAATTGGAGCTGCCTTGAAATTGTTTGAGGGTTCTGGTACATTGGTGCCACATGTCCCAAGAATGCTAATAAGCCAAGGTCAAGCACCAATATTAGCTCAATATGTAGCCAACTCTAATGATCCAACCTTATTGACGTGGTGGGGCCATTATCTTGAAAGTATAGGTGACCTTGATGGAGCTCTTGAAGCATACGCACGTTCTAGCGACCATGGTGAACAAACTCGCTTACTCTGCCATATGGATAGAATAGACGAGGCAGAAAAAATATGTCATAAAAATAAAGCCTCTTTGTATCAAATGGCCCGTTACTTAGAGGGACAACCAGATAAAACAGAAGAGGCTGTAAAAGTAAGTAACATGGCGATAAAATTAAAAAACAACACCACAGCCTCCTTTTTTATCTTACTAGGATAAATTCTTTCCAGTTATATATTAAATGCGGAGTTGTATCATCAGCTATACGTGTTGCAGCTGAAGCAAATGCTTGGAATCTCGTATGGCGTGCAGGTTCAACATCTTCAATACATGCTCTGCATGCTGCATTAATTCTGGAAAATGCAGGTCAAACTGAACAAGCTATAGCTCTTTACCAGAAAGCAGGTAACAAATATTCATTACTAAGATCTTAAGTTTCGCTTATTTATAGTATACTTGTGTATTGCAAATTCAAGATAGCAGTTTTGGAGACAATTGGGAGTGGCGCTTCAAAAATAAACATGAAACTACAAAATCCTTATATAAATTAAGTCAGAGACAATTCTTACCAATAGAAAACCTTACTGAAGTTCATAAAGCTTTTTGACTTACCATTCACTCAGTAGCTCTTATGGCAAAGAAAAACTGTGGTTTTTGTTTCACATTTATACCTGCTATAATTGATAATGCAACAATTTATAATATTGAAATTCTCTAAAGGAAAAGTTTACATGGCACTCAAATTGGCTATGAGGACTGGTGACACTAACGCAATTATCTCAGCTGTTGAGTTCTTGGGTGATCGGGTAAATCCTGAAACAGCGCATGCTTTGGCAGCCCATTTAAAAAAGACAAATCATCATTCCCATGCGGCTGCTTTGTTAGCTACGGCTGGAAAGGTAAGCCACATTTATTAAGCGTAATGTTTCAAATTTGTATCTATTGTATGCTCATTTAAAATCTTTACATATGAATAAAGTTGAACTGTCAGCTGTTTTTCCCTCAAAATATCTGAAGTGGGTGTACCGATTTCGACGAAACTTTTACTATCATATAAAGGATTTTTAAGTATTAAGTATCATTAAGATACATATCGTATTGTTTCCCGTAAGTTATATTAGTAAAATTTAACAAAAGCTATATTTCAGGATATTCCTTGAGTGAATTAAATAATAGTATGAAGTGCTATTAAACACGAATTTTTTGATAATTAAAGGTGACTGGTGGCGCCATCTTTATATATTTTACTGTCATAGTCTGTGCATAAGTTACTGATAGGTCAGAACCAGAACTAAAACAACAACCGAAAATGAAATGGCTTAGCATCATATCATACTACAGTAAAAGTGATGATACCTTGTTATACTTGAATAGTTTTTTTTTTAATGGAACTTAGGTTATCTGGTTGTTTAAGTAAACCGATTAGTTTTCTGTTAGTACGAGGAGGCATTAGAAATAGTAGAAACATCTTCAGCACCACTCTCAGAGGAACTGAGTGAGCGACTAGCTGCACCAGCGGGAACGACTGGCCGAGATGTGTTATTAAGACGGTTAGCTGATATACTCGGTGCAAGGGGACTCTATCACCAAGCAGCTAAGCGTCTTGCTCACGCTGGAGATAAGGTATTGCTGATACTATTATTAATTATAAAATTATAATAATTTTTATACTTTTTCAGTGACCCATCAATCGTGAAAAAACAACCATAATTAATTAATTCTCCAAGTTTCAATATTAAGTAAAGGAATACAAGTATTACCAAAAATATCTACAAAAAAGAATATCGTCTAAGAAACAGACACGGAAGATGTATTTAACTTTTTTATCTCTGCGTATTTATATAGACGAGGGCTCGTCCAGTGGTCGAACTTCGACCATAGAGAAAGAAAAATACATTTTTTATATTAATAACACTGAAGCTCGTCAGTATCTACAAAATAAAAAAAGAATGTAGAAAATTGCCCGAGAAATAGGAGGGAGATGTTCTTTAAGGTTTCCCAATTGCCTATTTATATCCAGACTAGCCGACCCGTGCCCACTTCGTTGGGCGGTAATAGGCATTATCAAGCTACAACTTTTTTCTAGAACTCAATCATATATCTCTCATGGTTAAGGCAGCGTTCGTAAGAAACGTTTTACCATTAAAGCTCGTCAGTATCTACAAAATAAAAAAAAGAATGTAGAAAATTGTCCGAGAAACAGGAGGGAGATGTTCTTTAAGGTCTCCCAACTGCCTATTTATATCCAGATATAGGTTTTAGCGTTTGACCACAATCACAACTAAATATGTGGCTCGCGTCCGCGAGATGTAAAGAAATGTTTAATATAAAATGTTTTAATATGAAAAGAATACAATTTAACTTATATTAATTCTAAAACTAAAAGCTGTTTGCCGCTAGAGGTATGAGACAATAATTAAACCTATTATAACGTACCCTTTTTTTTTTTTTTAACGTG
>MU162310.1:0-29463 GCA_015888305.1 Antheraea pernyi
TTAACTTTATTGTAATAACACCGAGTTTTTTTAATAAAATTAGATAATTATGTCTTACTTTTGTTTTTACTAATTCTTGTTTTCAAGTAACTCTGTGGATATTAGACGATGCCTTGACGAAGAGCACATTTGTACTACAATTAAACGAAAAATTTGTAATAACATTATTCGTAGAAATTAAAATCAATTTTTAGTCATAGATGTAGGCGTTGACTAATATCTAACCTCATGTTAAGTAGAGTGGTTTAAGATCGGAATACATTAAGCGTAGAGGGACACGAATCCAAGTGTGGCTGCGGAACACATAGTTAACTTGATAATAGTAGAAGTACTCAACTTAAGAATGGTAGCTACCCAGGCGGACATTAAATAACTTACTATCACTAAGCTATAGTTCCATTAGGGTTTCTTTGAAAGACGACTCAAATTTATTATAATACACCTGCGTCGAAAGACACGGTGTTAATAAGTGGCCACTGAGACATTATAGTTTCAAATTTTACCCGTTTTACGCGATCGGTCTGATTTGATATAAATAATCTATCTTCTATGTAAATAAAAATAAATTGCTAAATGTATGTAAGCACTCCCTTCAGAATGGTTGCATTTATTTGGCTATTTTTTTTTGTTGTGTGTGTTTTTGTAAATTATTATTCGGGATTTTTTTTATGTCTAAAGTAGGCAAAGGAACAGGTGGGTCATGTTATGTCAAGCGATCACCACTGTCCATAGACACTAGCAACACCAGGGGAGTCGCAAGTGCGTTGCCAGCCTGTGTATGGGGGAAGGGTAGGTAAAGGAGAAAGGGGAAGGGAAATGGGGAAAGGAGGTAGGCTTCCAGCGCTCTTACTGACCGAACGAAACGCAACAATGCAAGCACTGTTACTTCACGTCGGTGTTCTGTGAGAGGGTGGTATTACCCCGGGCGAGCGGACCCATTCATGCTGAAACTAGTAATAGCTACAGCGTGACTCTACCACCTTCAATACATGAACCACAAATATATGTTACTTGGCCGATTTTTTTATAGAAATTGTATCATACTAATTTATACTAATATTATAAAAGCTGAAGAGTATGTTTGCTTGTACGCGCTAATCTCGCTACTGGTTCGATTTGAAAAATTCTTTCAGTGTTAGATAGTTCATTTATCGTGGAAAGCTATATAGGCTATAGAGGGTAATATATAGGCTATATATCATCACGCTAAGACCAATAGGAGCATAGCGCCAATGGAGAATATTTTAAAACTAGTTTTTGTTTCCTTTTGAGAGCTTCCGCTGCGTGTTTGCGTTATCCCAAAGTAACTCTTCCATGTGAACGAAGTCGCGGGCGGAAGCTAGTATTTTAATGATTATTAATATCAAATTAATCTTGGATTACTAATTTTTCGTTGTCTGTAATTCGAATGAATATCGAGATGATATTAGTTATAATGGATTATTTGGGTTATTATATCGAAAGTTTGTATTGTAAAAGCTATAAATAACTATATTTTTAATTAAATTCTAGCCTTTCCTCGAGGACGCAAATATAGACTGAAAAGTCGATATAATGAACGTACAATGGGAAGAAGTCAATTGATACAACTGGTATAAGGGATAATTTCTTGCCCGAATAGGAAACCATTTCAATGAACACTTCCTGTGGTATTAACTTATTATGAACGGAGAAAAGATGGAATGAACCGTTTTTTATTTTGAGTAATGTCTAGTTAATGTAAATTACGTTGAAAATATTAACCATAGCTTCTGCCCGCGACTTCGTCCGTGTGGAATAGGTACTTTGGGTTAACGCTAACACGCATCGGAAGCTCTCAAAAGGAAAAAAAACTATTTTGAAACATTCTCCACTTGTGCTACGCTCCTATTAGCTCCTATTAGCTGCGGTCGTAGCGTGATGATATATAGCCTATAGCCTTCCTCGATAAATAGGACCACTAGTGAGATTAGCGCGTTGTACCGGACAAATAAGCTATGCTTTATAATATTCCTACTCTTCTCTGGTACTTACCCCAAGCCGTCATTCACATTACAATAACTTTTGATAGAGTCGACCGATTTTAATGAAACAAAGGCTAAGTTATTCTCGGGGATATGCTTTATCATTTCTTTGTGTGCTTTTATTGTAAACCCAGTACTGTAGCAGTAATCCGTGTTCATACAAATAGACAGACAGACATTTCTAAAAATGATTGAAATGTAATATGTATGTATTAGTAATATTATTACTTATTTCTAGACACCTACAACAAATTTTTTCAGGAAAATCGAAAAAAAAAACCGACTCTGTATATTTACGTTCTTATTATTCCATCAATACAATCGATTTGTCGTTAGTAAAGTTTTTGCAGAAAGCATTAATGTTATAAGTTTTTATATCAACTAGTAGCTTCGCTCGCTTCGATCAACAATAACTAGATAAAGGGTCACGTACAAATCGAAGCTAAAAGCCGTCCCCGTAAATATATACTTAAGTGTAGCTATTTGTTTACTAAGAAAAGGAGAAAAAAAGTGTTAGAACTGTTTTAAGTTCAAACTAATTACAACCATAACACCTTGTAATAAAGTCACAAATGTTCAAAATATTATCTAATACGATAAAACGAGCAAAGTAATAAATTACCACTCACAAATGAAAAGATAACATAAACAACATTTAGTGTGAATTCAACCTTAACACGTAATGAATAAAGTACGTTTTCCCGTTATTGTGCGTGTTTGTGTCTGGCGAGGTCAAACATTTGTATCACAGTTTTAAAATCGGTAATTATGTTCAAAATCTGATATTATTAGATAGTTTAAAGCTTAAAATATAGCTTATTCAACATGTATTTAGCGAAAGTAAGATACTCCGGCCGTTAAATTGCTTTTTTGGGTATTATTTTTGCATCTTTTGAATACAGCGGCATGTGAAACGGGCTTACGTTGGCTGTGTTTCAAACAAACTAAACAAAATAAGGGCAAACATTTCAAGTGAGCTCTTATTTACCGAGACGTATTTTTCGTGCCGACTTGTTATCTAGTTATTGTTGATCGAAGTTCGCTCGCATTAATATAAATTGGACCTGTTTCTCGAGAACATTACTTCTTTCTTGGACGAAAGGACCAGGAAAAGTCTTGTATAATTTTATAAATTCGAAAGTATCTCTGCCTATTACGTATACATGCCTAAGCCGCTGATCCAATTTGGATTAATTTTGATATAGCGATAGATTGGACCACCAAGAAGGTAAACGCTCTCGAAAATAAAACTTGAATGGGATACAATAGTGGGTGAAAAATTTGTGAGGAACTAATCATTAGAACTAATCATTTAAATCTCTTGGACTGTTGTAACGTTACAGGACAAACTGATTAAACAAATTAATTAACATATATGTCAATATATTAGTTCTTTATGTTATCAAATTATGTCTGATTATTTAGGTAATAAATATTGTGTAAAAATGAATATTATATTAAATATAATTAGCATAATATAAAGTATGGAAATAATTTATTATACAGAAACGAATAATAATTTTATGGTTGACGCGAGCGAAGTCGCCAACACGATTAGTGATTTAATAAAAAAATAAGATCCTTTTAACAAAGTAAGGTTATAAAAATGTAAAACACATTGTAATAAAAACACTTTAATATTTATGTAAAAAAAAAAACAGTTTTAATTATAATATGTATTAGACACTGGCATAAAATAACCAAAATGTATTAAACAATTAACAATGTGGTCAAGGTATTCTAGTTTTCATTTTGTTGCCTTGATTTAATTTTATACTGCTTGTAAGCAGCCTACTTTCTTCTCAAAACCTATGTTTATATTTGAAAATTGAACCAATATACTTGTGGAGGTTTCAGATTCTTCAATGATGTTAAATATTTTCTTTGTAGATTTCTACTCTATTTACAGTGCAACTTTGATATAACGAACCTCAATTTAACGGCTTCCTCGAATTAACAAATTTTTAGTTATCCCCGTGAATTGTCCATAAGGGTCAGTGTAAATAATACCCTTACATTACGATTTTATTTTACGAACAACCTCTGTATAACTAGTTTTCCATTATCAAAAAAAGTGTAAATATCTCTAATTAACGAATTTTGTCAACTCAAAACCTCTATATATACACACATACATAACATTTTATTTTGATTTTGATTATTAATCTAAGGGGAAAAATATGTTACCTACGTAATTGTTTTTAAATAGAAAATTCATTCATCGGTCATTGCCGTGAAATGACAAGATTTTACCCATCCAAAAATTCAAACACGCATATGATACAGTACATACAACGTCTGGTCCAAGCGCAATATGTGACGAGCATGTCGAAGGTTATCGATGACGTGAGCCCATAAGTTTTCCCCTATCAAATAGATATTGTTAGCACTTTCCATAATATTGACTACATTGGGGGTGTTACTAATGACCTATTGTTAGCACTTTCCGTACTATTGACTACATTGGGTGTGTTACTAATGACCTGTGACGCCATTGGTCGAAAGTTATGGGCCGTTCGTGACTTGACGGAATGCTATAATAGGCGAGTCGGTCTTGTCATGGCGGATTTTAGGTCCAATCCCTCGGCGTGGAGCCCTTGAGTACGCTGCTCGCCCGATACAGTGACATACAAATTTATATCACTGCTACAACACTACACATATCACCTCCACACACGTGCACGCTCACACGCTTACACATAACAGTGGAAGGGTATTGTTTTTTCCCTTATCGAACTGAAATAGTTCAGAAATTTTCCGATACAAAATATACATAAGAGTTATTGACACATGCATGCCTGGTACACATATATGTTTGAATAATTCAGATTTATATGAATATGTAGCTTAACTTAGGTTAGCTAAGATAGGTCGCGAATTGCATGAATCGGGCAACAGCCAAGCCGAGGTGTGCCGTGCACCCTTGAGCTAGTTGCCCAAATAAAAATCGGCTGAGTGCCTTAAGCGCTCGCCTTAGTAGTCCGGTGAAGCTGTAGATGCCTTGATATGCCAAAAGCGTAGTCAGTTCGAGAAAAAAAAGTCATGGCGGGTTCTCGCTCAGACATTTGAGCTATTCACATCTACGGTACGAACGGTGGGTCGTGATAACTATATCCGTGTTGTATACCTGGATCGGCTAACGTTGTATTTGATTGTTCTTGGTGGACTGGTCTTGACATGTCCCGACGTGTCGGAGGAGGTGCCCTCGATCTGACCTGACATATCGAAGGAGCTGGCCTGTGAAGGGCGTGGCGAAACGTGACCGTGGGTCATTCTCGTGTGGAACGTCAGCCCTTCCATATCGAGTGTGATATATAGCTGTGTTCAGTAGTGTGCTTCTGAATGCTAATAATATTTTAATCACTGAACGCGGCTAAAGAAGATTTCAGTTCATAAAAATATTGGTTGGTTCATAATAATATAAGTAATCGACATAGTCCCACATACGTAAATATCAATATACAATTAGACAGTTGTTATAATTGTTTGTTCCTTGAATACCACGTGCTAATGTGAATAAATACGAGTGAGTATCTTGAGGTGTACACAGCTCACGTTCGTATGGTTGTTGATCCAGTAAGATAATAAACACATAACCTGATACCTCACCACACCTGCATTAAATGATACAATTGCAGTATCGATAGTCATAATTAAATAATAACTGTTACTGTAAATATTTTTACTCTTATGACACATGTTAATGTCATGACCTGATTTCGGGGTTATTACTGAACATAAATAAATTGTTTTTATTTTTAATTCTATATAAAATACATATCTTTAGAGATACTCTGTTTATAGTATCTAATAATGTTATGCTAGCGTGGAACTTAGAGTATAAGAAATAATACTAAACATCATATATACGTGGGGGTGTATACAAATTCAATATTACTTAATTATTCGTCTTACACGCTTTGTGGATGTGTCTTTTACGCTTTGTGGATATATCTGATTCTTATCACTCGTTACTAAGTTAGTTTCCTGTTTCCTGTGAACGATAATCGTGAGTGATTTTTCTTTTTCTGAGCGATGGGAATACTAGAGATAATCATTTGTTTTCTACATATTTTCAATTATAATCAAATTACAATGCTGTAATGTCTTTAGGTTAAAGTCATTAGTTTTTCAGTAGTAATTATCGAGTTTACGCTAATCTGTAAAGTTTACTGCAAAAACAAAAATGCTTCAAGAAGAATCGAGCCAATTTTATTTTGTTTAACAACTAGCTGACCCATGCCCACTTCGTTGGGCGCTAAACATTTATAAAAAACTACTTTTGGTGACTTAAATATAAAAGTTAGACATATGCTGTTGTTGACTTTTTTGTAGGCATTATCAAGCTCTACAACTTTTCTCTAGAACCCAATAATATATCTCTCATCGCTAAGGCAGCGTTCGTAAGTAACGTTTTCGTTCGACCGTCCTACAAAATTCGTACACTCCAAACAAAGGCGTTTATTGTAAAATTTTAGATCATTCACCTACTTCACGAGACATTTTAATAATTCCTATTTATAATAATACTAAAAGTCATAAAAGAATAAGCCCAACTGCCTAGTACTAATTATGTAAACATCAAGCAATATAAAAAATATTTAGGACAATAAAAATCAAGCAACATTTGTGAAAATTTTAATTTTTGATGAATTCAAGAAACGAATGAAATTTCGTATGTGTACTGTTATCGTTGTATATGTTCTTCTTTGTAATGTATTAGTACGTAAGAACAATTTTAAAGCGATTATACGTTACATAATAGCGTCATCTATAAATAATTTTGAAAACTACCTATATACCCGATTTTTATTTTTCTGATTAAAATCAGGTGCAAATAAAATAATTAGGGAGTAAATAAGCCATATAATAAACCGTTAATAATACGTTGTAACAAAAAGCCTGGGCAAGGAATGCACTTATAATAACAACAAAAAATCGGTACCGTAGTTTAGTACATAAATAAAAACATATATAGAGACGTTTGCCTTTTATAATGTATAGGGTAGATTATATAGTAATCTTCTTTTTCTTTTTAAGAAAATCAAATTATTATTGTATATATAATTCAAAATAGTTCAAAAGACGCGTTGCACTTGTAATATTATCTGTGCATGGAAATAAAGGTACGCAAAATATTCTATAATTACGTTAAATTAATAATATATTTTAATAAGATTGTATAATAAATGTAATTAAAATCCATTTCAGAATATAATTACCTTTGAAAAGGTTTATTTCACAAAAAATTAATACATTAGAATTATTATATTAGAATCGAGAAACTGGAAATCAACAATCACGCGTCAAATAAAGTTCTGCTAAATTTGTGAATTGTTAGAAATTATTTTTGGTCGGTGAAAACAATACAAAAATATAATTAGTATTTTCAGCTCTTACTGTAAAACGAATAAAGTAACTACAAAGTATTCAGATACGTCCGGTAAATAAGATAAAATAATCTACATATATTTAACATATGTTTTAAATATAAACAATTTTTCACCATTTTCACACTAGCACCATAAGCACCTTCCGTATTTATTCCACAGGAGCCCAAGTCTACAGTTTATTCCTTATTCAAAATATTCCCGACGTGCTAAAATTCTAATCAAGCAGTTAAACTAGTTTCATTGTTGTTGTAAAGTCATTATAATTACCCACTAAAAACTAGGTCACTATCAAACGTGATTCATAATCTTTTGCACCGAGTTCGTACTCAAAACGCACTTAAGTTGTACTTTGTTCTGTTGAGTTAAATTCATTTTACGGTTGTTTGTTTTTTTTTCGTTCGCCGAGCGATTGGTTCAATTTTATACAGATTTCAACTTGTCACTATGTTGATTGTAATGCTTCGAGGTCGTCAGCCGATTTTAATAACGTAGATGGTTTAAAAAAAGGCTTTCCTTAAACAGATTTTGATGTTTTTCTATTCTTATGTCTTATAGGAATGAAGTCCAGAAGATATTTAGATTATGTGATGATTTTAAATATATTTAAGTTTTCATCGAATCCCTCTACATCAAAACTGTTACTAGAACGATCAAACTACCGGAAAATATTCAAATAGAGCGTCAAGTCCCTCGTATCATAAAATCATTGTATAGACTGTAAACAATATCAATGTCAACGTATATTAATCAGGTAATCAATAAATAGGACGGATACGCATAGTATCATTCGTAGATATAACTAAAATAGGAAAACGTCGGCTTATGATTTAATATCTTTTAAACACATTCCGTGTTACAAAGAAGTTAAATACGCATTGAAATCTTACTTAAAAGTTTGATCACAAAAGAGTGTCTTACCCTTGTTTATCGATGCATATTATTTTAATTTAAACATTCTCTAACACTTGTCTAAGTTGACAGTTCTTATTTTATTGATGTGATTTATTGTATTAGTACTTGCCAGCGAAAGACGTTTCGCAATAAATTATGAATTGCTGGATATAATTAATTTGGATGAAATAAATAGACTACTCAATTTTAGAGCTTCACAAGTAAATCATAATTACTACATGACACAATTGACATTTGACAATTTTTTAATCTGACGTTATGATGTTATTTCACCTCACACACTTTGACATAATATATTAATGTTATAAATCGTTTATTTTAACAATAACATAATTTTCTTTTAACTAAAATGTCATAATAGTGATAAATCATTTAACTTAAAATAAGTAATTTATTTAAAATGAAGATCTGAACAAAAATATTATTCATGAATTGAAATTGATCCAAAAATATCTGTGTGTAATGGAACGTTTCCGAATGATGAGATTAAATTGAACGAATACTATTCAGAGTTGCTTGTATAAAAAACTTAAACCAGATGTTTAGCAAGAGACCGCTTAGATACACTTTTGTAATAAAGTGTAAACTAAATTAAATATGTGTTCAACTATGTTTAAAATTTTAGGGACTGCTTATTAAAATTCGTGTTCATTTTTGTTTTTTAACCGTTAATCTTAATTTTACATCACTCACATGTTATATGAGTTATTTATTCAGTTATTTATTTAGTTAACAAACAGCCATAGTATTATTATTTAAACATATAACATTCTACAGGTATTTTTATGAAATCGTAGCATTAATTTGATAAGTAAATTTGAAAATACGTTTTATCTAAAATACCCGAAACTATTCCAAATGAAATTAATTCAGTTGTACAAATTGACAATGAGATCTAGAACGACGCAGACACTCGACCGATAAGTTGTGAAAAGAAGTTTTATTTTATAATAATTGGAGTAAAACAAGTTAAAAGCCTTGATCATTTAACAGAAACTATTTAAACTTGCTCTTAATAGAAAGTAATGCAAAGAGCTTATTTAAACATAGAAAGGCACTGTAAAAAAGAAGCGATAGCAAGGGTCATAGTTTTCTTTACAGGACCCGTTCATAGAAAGAAAACACAGATACCATCAATCGCTAAAGATGTATTCAGTGGTGCAGTTGGTCTTAAAGGGGCCTGATATCAAAAACTTTTTGGGGGCGTCATTATGCTTTCCGAGATATGTTGCTTAGGAGGACTGAGAACTTTTTAAATTATTAAGTCATTACGAGCCTTATACCTTATACTACTTGTAAATGTAATTTAACGCACGCAAACTTTTTTGTCTACTAGACTTGCCATGTTTTTCGGTTACGTGTGGACCCCCATAGTTATCTAATATTGTTCTTTTTTTTTTGCAAATTCCTCTAACTTAAATATGTTCTCCAAAGATGCTTTTCTCATTTATGCAGATAGATACATCATTATATATAGCGGAGTATTTTTTTTTCGAATTGACTACGCTATTGACCTAGCAAGGTCTTAACAGCTTCACCTTATTACGATATATATAGGGGAGTGCTATTAAGTAGGTAGTACGTGTATATGTGTTGCTCCATTGGGAAGTCAAAATTAGACCCGTGACCTTTTTTAAATAAGATCTCCCTTTTTTCGCCAACATTTTTTTGCCCCCGGGGACCGATATAGACCACTTTGGGAATCACAGATCTAAATGAATACGTATTAGCATTATGATAAGTTATAGTAATGTAAAAAATGGTAACTATAGTTTTTATCATTATATTTTATTCGTGTAAAAAAACGAATTAATATGTCTCTTTCTGCGATAATTATTTGAATAATTATCTATACTAATATTATAAAGAGGTAAAGTTTGTGACGTTGTAGAGGATAATCTCAGGAACTACTGGTCCGATTTGAAAAATTATCTCAGTGTTATATAGCTCATTTATCGAAGAAGGTAATAGCTATAGGTTATATATATAATATCACGCTAAGACCAATAGGAGCGGAGCACTAATGAATGTTTCAAAATCGGGGATTTTTTCCTTGTGAAAGCTTCCGCTGCGTTTTAACGTTAGTCCAAAGTAACTATTCCACGTGGAAGAAGTCGCAGGCAGAGGCTAGTTTATTATAATTTTAATTGTAAGAATTGATTGTAGTGCCATACTTATTTAAAGGTATGTTTATTATAGGAGGACTGAGAACGTCGAGCGTCTGAACAGGAAAATTAATAAACGTCAAATCGTCTTTGCTGAAGTTTTATTTTTCAATCATAATTTATTTCCATGTTAATTGCTCATGTAGCGATAATTACATAAATATATTCCATATACTCCTATGTATCCGGTTGCGAATGTCGGTGTTAATTTTTTTTTAATTTGCATGTTTACAACATTGTAACTCATTTGAAAAACATTTGCCGATAAATAAATCTTCAATTTGATTCTTCATTTTTAAAACGAAAGTTCAAAAAAAAAGTTAAATAATTAACTATTGTGGAGTAGAGACTATAAAAAAAACCAAATTCGTAACGAATATTAAATAAAACTCTACATTTCACGGTTTAGTACTAATTTAAAATATATCTGGTATATTATTATATGTAGTATAGTATAGTATTTATTTACTCTTTACATTGGTATAAAATTGCTGAATGTTTTGGTTTCATTGTAGGTGGGATTGATGTAGGTACAGGCAGGCGACTTATTAAAAATTTCACAACTACATTGTATCCGGTGGTAATTGGTAAGCAGAATGCATCACAAATCAATTGCGATCATCGAAAAACTTACAATCCATCGTCAGCCACAGCTGTTAGTTTAGCCTGTAAGGCTCTTGGCAATTGAATAAATACGTTGGATGTTCCTAGAACGCGAAATGACTAAAAGTACCAAGTATTGTAAACTTTTGAATACAGTTCAAAAGTTTTGTTTTATAAAATACAAATTGCCTTTTGTCTATGTGGTATAGAAATAGAACTCTTATATATGAATATCTTATACCCGCGACTTCGTTTGCGTTGTCTCGCGCATGCGTACCACACCGCTTGCCCCACTTCTCCATTGTAAGAAAATACATATCACTGAACGCGTGGTGCTTATAAAACTCGGAGTTTCTTAAAAGTTTAACTACTTTATGTTAAATTAGCTGTGGTTGTGACTTCGTCCGCGTGAAACATTAGGTAAACAAAAGCGATTAATAAAGTTATCTGAACATATTAAGTCCATTTACCATAGAGAGAGAGAAAAGTCTCTCGTACTTAAGTCGCGTCGTCATTAAAAGTACAATAACTCTTGATAGACCGAACCGATTTTAATAAAACAAAGATGAAATGTTAATCGAAAATATGCTTTATGATTTTCTTGAAGAGGTTTTATCATGAACGCAGTATTTTAGCAGTGATGCGTATTCATACAAAGAGACAGACAGAAAGATGTTCCTAAAATTGATTGAAATGTAGTTTATTATTTATTCCTAGATACGTGTAATCATTTTTTTTGTAGATAAATCTAAAAGTATAGACACGTTAGATTTACATTATTATTATATGTATAGATGAAGATATCATGTTATTTTTTCTTTAGATAAAGACCAACAATGTCATTACAAAAAAGTTAAATACGTATTTAAATTAGCTGTGGTTGTGACTTCGTCCGCGTGAAACATTAGGTAAAAAAAAGCGATAAATTAAGTCATCTGAACATATTAAGTCCATTTATTCGTCCACTTTTCTCTCGTACTTAAGTCGCGTCGTCATTAAAAGTACAATAACTCTTGATAGACCAAACCGATTTTAATAAAACAAAGATGAAATGTTAATCGAAAATATGTTTATGATTTTCTTGAAGAGGTTTTATCATGAACGCAGTATTTTAGCGGTGAAACTTGTTCATACAAACAGACAGAAAGATGTTCCTAAAATTGATTGAAATGTAGTTTATTATTTATTCCTAGATACGTGTAATCATTTTTTTTGTAGATAAATCTAAAAGTATAGACACGTTAGATTTACATTATTATTATATGTATAGATGAAGATATCATGTTATTTTTTCTTTAGATAAAGACCAACAATGTCATTACAAAAAAGTTAAATACGTATTAAATACTTGGTTTAAAAAAGTTTCCTAGTAAATGCACCGCGCTCGCCCCAGACAAGTAACGTAACCAAAGCGAGAGAAAAGAGCAAGATGGCGAACATTCGGCGACCGCAGTGCATTTAATATGAGACCTTTTTAAAGCCAGGGTTCAATACGTGTTTAACTTTTTTGTAATAACACCGCTAGGGTCTACGAAGTTAACGTTAGAAATCTATTCAATAGACTTTGCATGATGCACGCATAATGGCAGACCTCCAATATTTTATTTATATAACTACATATTATAAAACAAAGTACTCTGCCACGTCTGTCCGTCAGTTTGTTCGCGATAAACTCAAAAACTACGAACGAATTCTCATGCGGTTTTTACGAGTAGATAAAGTGATTCATGCAGAAGGTTTAGGTTACAATTTGTCATGTTTTTTTAATAATCAGAGCAGGATGACGTCCTCCCGGATTGCTAGTATAATATATGAGTAAATAATAAGATAAGTGATTATATATTTTGACTGTATTTACTTGTAATAATCCCATCAGCAGATGAAAATGTTATATTAAATTCTATCTTGTTTAAGTATACGTGTTGTTATAATGTTGCAACGATTTTAATGATTCTAATCAATTTTATCATGATACCGTTATGTTAGAATTGGTAATGTTTACACTGAGGTAGTTACAACGCACTTGCGATCCCTATCATTTTGTTCGTTTTATCATACGAGTATGTTTTGAAAGAATAATGTGTTTTCTATCATGAGTAATATGTTCCAAAACGATATCACACTTTGTATACACAGTGACTTCGATTCAGACGAACCTTTCGAATTGACTTTCTGATATATTATATTGATAACACATTATACCAGGGTTACTGTTTAGATACTGGCAGTATCCTAGGATATGACACTTCGGGGTCACATTTAACATATAAAATTAATAATATCAAAACAAATACTAATAAATAACCAAGAAAACCTAAGTTAAAGTTTGTTCTAAGACTTTCAAAAGTATAGCTACAAACGTGTAAGTAAAACAATAGACATAAGTGTAATGACCGGTGCCAAAAGTTTCAATGGGCGACCCGGAGTTATTAGCTTTCGATAGTAAAACGGGCAACAAACTCCTTTGTTTTTTTTTCTGATTTTCCCACGTTCCTTTTCAAATGAAAGTGAAATCACCCGACGGTTATTGACACTGTGCTTTAACATAGACGCGTAGAGGATTGTGTATAAAATTTGTATTTTTCTAGATAATTAGGTCAAATATAAAACACCTATTTTATTTAAAATTAATTTAGAAAGAGAATCGAGTGCAGAGTGTCCTCCAAAAATATTGCTACTGTCTAAACAGTCACCTGGCAATTATTATTACAAGTGTATTTAAAATGTTCTCCGTCATTAACACTTATATAAAGCGTGGTTGTAATTGTAGGATGATAATACGAAAATTATATTTGTTATTTACTGAGGTGTTAATAGTCAAGTATTAGAATATCGATATCTGTAGGTATGAACTCCGGCATATATCGACGTGTTTTTCCTAATACACCTATATTTACTTATTTACGGGTGGTGTGAAGGAAAATATTTTGGAAAAATTAAAAATGTAGAAAATATTTTGATTGATAAATTGTATTTTAATATCATGCATTTCATTCAGGATTTCAGTTTCTTTCGTTACAAAGAAAATGTATATTTAATAAGTTACCTATCAAGTAGCGCTACACGTAATTTAATTCAATGGCGTATATATCTAACGACGCCGCATACATTATATGAGATAAATTTCCTTGAAATTAAGTCACACTTTATTATGTAAAAGTGGGATTAAATAAAATAGCATTATGAAATAATATGTTATTATGTATACAATAACAATATGGTATATTGAATTATACATTTAGGTTTGTACACGAGCATATATAGATCCCGAGGGCACGTGCGATAGTACTGATAAGTAATGAACTTAGACCGCGAGTTTATTCAGTCATTTAATAATACTGAACTGCGATACAATGGTTTCATTGGCTATTATTTATTGTTTTGTGAAACAAATGTTTAATGTTTTGACAATGCAATTATTATCGATAAAATAATTCATGCACAACTAATAGTTACCAAGTAATTACAATAAGATTCGATATATTGAATCAAATGTATCTATTAAATACTAGCTGACTCGGCCACGCGTTGCTGTGGCTCAGTTATTATATCATTACATATTGATAAGAATTCATAATTGTTGTTGATAATATGACCAATAAACATCACTTAATGATTTAAATATTTTTTTAATATAAAAAACTACTTTTTGTGACTCAAATGTAAAAGTTAGACATATGCTGTCGTTGACTTTTTTGTAGGCATTATTACGCTGTACAACTTATCTCTAGAACTCAATCATATATTTCTGATCGTTAAGGCAGCGTTCGTAAGAAACGTTTTCGTTCGACGGTTTTTTCTCCGGCTTAAATTGCAAATCCGACTACCACAAAAAAGTATTTTCATTTTTCCGGTTAATATATGACATTCACAAATAACGTGACTTTCTATTCGTAAAATAATTTTCAAAATAGGTTTAGTAAATCCAGATAATACCCCTTACAACTTCACAAACTCACAAACTTTACCTCTTTATAATATTTTTCAGTTTATAGTTGTTTCAATTTGGTTTTATGGAATGTTAGAATAGAAGCACATAAACTTTGTATTGTTTTTTAAATATTTTATTTGTACTCCAGCTGATAACAAAGAAATAAGGATCCGTTTTTAATTACTACTCAATCATTCACGAATTCTTGCGGGACCAAAGTGTAATGTATGTATATATTAGTAATGTATATTACTAATGATCATAATTTTATACGTTTATTCAAACAACTTGCATTACTTTTTACAAAAAAAAAACGTTTCTCGTCTCGCTGGATAATTATAATATAACTGAGTTCTAAGATCATAACAGTGAATCGAAATAAAATGTAAGTTCTAAGGAAGCCTTTGTAAACATGAGAGTTACCGACATGACACCTGTTTATGTTACTGTCACCAGAACAAGCTTGCAAATAAGTGACAATATGGCTTTTGTATTCTTATCTCCATATGAAAGAAAATGTTATAACATTCCCATTGTTAATTTTTGTTATATTAGGTTTCATTTTTAATTCCTGTCATTCACTATAGCCCGAATGTTTCGCTGATATGTTTTGAAGATAACATCAAAGGATGCGTGATGTCTTGCACATACATCATACTGATTTTTGCATTCAGGATGTTCTTGGAATTCACTAGTCCTTGTCTTGTCGCTTACACATATATCATACTGATTTTTGCATTCAGGATGTTCTTCGAATTCACTAGTCCTTGTCTTGTCGCTTAAAAAACTATATTATATAGTTTTCAGTATTGTATAAGTTGATTTTGATAGCCATTTGTTTTGAGTTTTTTTTTTTTATTTCATAGGAAGTAAACGAACAGGTGGGTCACCTAATTTTAAATGATCACCATCATCCATAGACACTTGCAACACCAGAGGTGTCACAAGTGCGTTGCCAGCCTGGGTTTGGAGGAGGTTGAGGGGAGGTGGGTATCCGGCACTCTCGTTGACCGAACGAAACGCAACAACGCAAGCACTGTTACTTCACGCGGGTCTTTCGGTGAGAGGGTGGTAGTACCCCGGGCGAGCCGTCCCATTCATGCTGAAACCAGTAATAGCTCCAGCTAGCGTGGCTCTACCACCTACCATCCTACCATAGTTTTGTTATTAGTACCGCTAGTAAAAGGAAGCCTTTAGAGTTAATGATTGTAATAAGTTAATTTCGGTCTACTAGTATGATCCGCAATAATATACATATACTAGTGTCTAAACATCAATTTTTTGCGGGATAAATGACCGCGACTTTTGGGTGGTTATTGTTAAAACTCACAAATTAATGATATTTTGTAAGTAAATACGTTTGTCACTTCACATAAATATCAAGTAAGAAGTGAGAAGCAACCAAATAATATAAATATGAGACATCGTTTTTTTTATGTTGTATGAGGCAAACGAACTTGCCGGTCATCTGATGTTAAATAATCACCGCCGTCCATAGACACTAGCAACATCAGGGAAGTCGCAAGTGCGTTGCCAGCCTGTGTTAGTGGGAGAGGGAGAGGAGAGAGGGGAGGAGAGGGACAGGAGAGTAGCGGGGAGGTGGGTCTCCGGCACTCTCACTGACCGAACGAAACACAACAATGCAAGCACTGTTACTTCACGTCAGTTTTCTATAAGAGGGTGGTACTACGCCGGGTGAGCCGACCCATTCATGCCGTAACCAGTAATAGCCTCAGCGTGGCTCTACCACCTACGTGGTCAAGTAGTTTGAATGTCGTTTCGATGTACATAAGTTCGATCCCTGGCATGTACCAACAGATCTTTAGGAATTACCATAAAATTACTAGTTTAAATTAGTAACCATATCGGCTGACGGTAAATGTAAACATCGTGAAGAAATATGAACTTGATAAATGTTCCAGAAGTAGGACCACAGTATGTAGCAAAATATAGAACTGTTGATTTCTCGGAGTTTGAAATTGTCGATACGTGTGACGTCTGCGTGGTGGTTATGCCCATACTTTCCTTCAGGAAATGGCCTATGGCTATGAAGTGTATCTCTTACAGGCTGTTGTTATGACGCCGATTAACCAAATAACAGAGATATAAAAAGCGATTGATTTCTTTATTATAGCACGGCCAGGTATATCCAAAAACAGTCAGTTTATAATCAGTTATTGTGACTGTAACGTCAAGTGTAGTCACTGTGCGAGTTTATCATCGGATGAATGTCAGCTGCGACTCAGTCTGATATAAATACCTAACATCTCGCTTGATTCTTTTGTACCTTATAGGTTAAAACCTTTGACCACGACCACACTTGATGCTAAATGACGTAGTCCAAGATGGTACGCATACTAAGCCTAAATGAACTGGATCTCAAGTGGGAGGCTGATCATACTCGCGTCTTCAGGATGTATACCCTTCATTCCCTTGAATGTGGTCCTCAGGACGTGTTAAAGAAAAACTAACTTTTTTGGGCGCTGCACTGTTCCACATAAATTGAACCTTGTATAAATTGGATTTATTATAAATTGAATACCTTCGTCATTATTATATCTGTTTATTAGTTTATTTCAGTAGTGCTAGAGCCACGCTGAAGTTATTACTGGTTTCAGCATGAATGGGTCGGCTCGTTCGGGGTAGTACCATTCTCTCATAGAAAACCGACGTGAAGTAACAGTGCCTGCATTGTTGCGTCTCGTTCGGTCAGTGAGAGGGCCGGAGACCCACCTTCCCTTCCCCTCCCCTAACCCTTTCTTCCTCCCACCCCAACACAGGCTGGCAACGCACTTGCGACTCTCCTGGTGTTGCAAGTGTCTATGGACGGAGGTGATCGCTTAACATTAGGTGACCCGCCTGTTCGTTGGCCTCCTATGATATAAAACAAAACTATAAATACACTTATAGGATGGTATGTGTACGTATGAATACACAATGAATGAGTTATATCGTCCTGTGAGTTACTACTGCCTAATTATAATTAGCTTAGAACACTTTTTTAACATATTTCGTTGAAATTTATTCGTATACTGGTAATTAAGATGGGATACTTATTAGTAGACAAAGGAATTGAACTAATTAAGACTAATCGATTAAGCTATATTATTATGTAGGGCATCCTTACTAACATTATAAATACGAATGTCAGTCAGTTTGTTACGCTTTCACGTCTTACCTAGTCAACCGATCATGAAATTTTGCATAGACTTTGTCAGTGGTACGGATATGGACATAAGTTACTTTTATCCCGAAAAAAGTACTGTTTTTGAAGGATAGCTAATACTTACATTAACGGGAACGAAGCCGCGAGCGAAAGCTAGTTTAATATATCGACGGAAGAAAGCGGAATTGTCGTAACTTTAAAAATCCAAGTTTACACCAGAGCCAAAAAACTATAAAAAAAAATTCATAACTCATATTATGTCTATAGAGATAGAAAGTTGAAAACTGGTATGTACTTATTACATAATCTAAAGCCTATCTGATGCCAATAAAGCTAAAAATGCATATTTTATCCTAGTTACGGCGTTTTTTATGTGTAGTGCTAAAATTACCAAAAAAACCAAGGTCGTATATATGAAAAATTTAATCGTAGGAAAACGAGACCCAGACCATTCGAAGCGGTTTTTTTTTTACAAGAATATGGTAATAAGTGATTTAGCCCAAAATGCAAGTTACGACATTTCCGCTTTCTCCCGCGTCGATATGTTGACATTGAAATTTTAAAATGATCATAATCCATTATGGTGTAACATCTATATAGAATAGGTGGTAGAGCCACGCTAAAGTTATTATTGGTTTGAGCATGAATGGGTCGGCTCGCCCGGGGTAGTACCACCCTCTTATAGAAAACTGACGTGAAGTAACGGTGCATTTTTTGCACTTTGTTCGGTCAGTGAGAGTGTCGGAGGACCACCTCCCCTTCCCTCCCCTCTCCTCTCCCCTTCCCTCCCTTTCCCCCATACACAGGCTGGCAACGCACTTTCGAGTCCCCTGGTGTTGTTAGTGTCTATGGACGGTGGTGATCATTTAACATCAGATGACCCACCTGTTTGTTTGCCTGCTATGACATTAAAAAATATATATACTCGTATATATATATATATATAGAAGTGTTTTAAAAATCAGTAATTTATCTATTGGGTCAAAAATCAGCAATTCCTAAGAAAAATGTCTTGAAAAAATATTTGATTACAAACATGGTTTTTTTATATCCATTTTCCGAGGAACGAAATCCTAAACG
Source organism: Antheraea pernyi (assembly GCA_015888305.1). Classification (NCBI taxonomy): domain Eukaryota; kingdom Metazoa; phylum Arthropoda; class Insecta; order Lepidoptera; family Saturniidae; genus Antheraea; species Antheraea pernyi. The sequence continues at coordinate 19,254 of MU162310.1, forward strand.
CGCGAATTTCATAAATGAACATGAAACACCTGTGTTGTGCTATCGGTATATATTTGAGACATTTTTATCGTAATTTAACGTTCGTTTCATTATCGGTCATTCTCCAATCATTGGTACTTTTTAAATGATAAAAACTGTCAAGGCCGCTCGACCGAAGATTTTTTAAATATCATATAAATTAATACGTGAATCTATCTAATATTTGTACCCTTTTTAACTGAATTGGGCGAACGGATGAACGTGAAACTTGACATTTATATGGAGGAGAAATGCAGAAAGATATTTATTTTATATAAAATGCATTAGAAGTACATTAAATTAATTAAAATATGCATTACTCACACTACTGCTTCAATTTTACATAACATATACACACATGTAAATAAAAAAGACATTTTGAGATCTGTCAATAAAGGACTTCAAAAAAGGTTGTGAAGGAGGTTGCTATGCTCGACTGTATGTATTATTTTACTCTTACGTTTCAATTACCCTTTTTCATTCTACATTCAACAATGATATTATAACATACAACTATTATTATAATATTTATCTCTTTAAAAACCAATGAACTGTGGTCGAATGTCGACCACTGCGCACCCACTAGTACTTTGAATTAGTTTGAGCCGTGTGTCTTGTCGATCTTAATACAAGAAGTTTTTCGTTTCTTTCTAAAGATACACTGATTAATACTTTTTTAGAATGAAAGAGCCTTACTAGTTACTCTATCAATATTACATCATTAGCCTCTGCTCGCGACTCCGTCTGCGTGGAATAGTTAATTTGGGCTAACGTTAACGAGTAGCGGAAGCTCTCAAGAGGAAAAAAATCCCGATTTTGAAACATTCTTCATTGGTGCTCCGCTCCTATTGGTCTTAGCGGTGATGATATAAAGCTTCCTTGATAAATGAGCTATATAACACTGAAAGAATTTTTCAAGTCAGACTAGTACCTAGTTCTTGAGATTACCACTTACAACGTCGCAAACTCACAACGTCACGCACTCACAAACTTTACCTCTTTATAATATTAGTATAGAAGTATTGATGATTAACCTATTGTAATTAAAAGGAGTAAAATTGTTGTTCTTTCTTTATTATTATTATGTTTCAATTAGTTATCATGTTAGTTTGCTCTGCAACGAAAATTGCTATAATAATATGAAATATAGATTCGAGAAAAACGAAATTAAGCTAGAAATAGGAACCAAAATGTTTCGTTCACTGCATCTATGCTTGATAAATTATTTTATAAGTACTAGCTGTGCCCGCGACTTCGTCCGCGTGAAACTTAATTTTTTTTTTTCGAACTGACTACGCTATTGACCCTGCAGGGTCTTTACAGCTTCACTGGACTAAGAAACTTAATGTAAAATAGTAACACAGTGACTAATAAAATGGTGAGGTGAGGTGAGGTTTTATCGAGAACGCAGTACTTTAGCTAGAATGCGTGTTCAAACAAAGAGACAGACAGACATAGAAAAACAGCAATGCCCTACCTTAAAAATACCAATAACTAAGATAAATTACCATAATTAAATGTTTTGTTCATATTTTGAGATTAAAACAATTGTAGCGATAGGTATCTAAACTTTTCCGAACAAACCACAGCTTGTGACATTCGAGGGCAGATCAATTATGATATTTTTTTACAGCCGACCTACCTGTAACCAATGCTGCCCTACTTCAAATTCGACTCTAGCTACAGCCCTGTAACGACTTCGTTAGAATGTGTCGATTTTTCTCTACTTGATATAACTAATATATATTTTATACAGGAACACACAGACATACACGAAAAGCGAATCTATTTTGTAATATTTGACACAAATATATGAAATGAATGAATCGCGAATAGTTGATTTTGATACCATTAACTAATTTTCGATAAATCATCAGTAATTAATCGGCAGTAGTAAATACACAGCGTAGTTATGCTTCCTTAAAAAGGATGGACAAATTACAAAAAAAGGTTAAACAATATATACATATGTATGTGGAGGTAGAAACAAAAGTCAATCGAGACTCGATTAAACGAATCAAATAAAATAAGTGCTAATTGAAGTGAAAGTAGGAAGCGTATGGAAATGGCGCAGACGTAGACAAGTTTTAATGAATCTGAAGGAGGCGGATAACTTTTGTAAGGATACAAAAAAATAGTGGTCTGTCATTTCTGTCTACTGCTGCGGCGACATGGTGTAATTATAAATAGATCCAATAACGTTTTTTAGGTGCCTTTGATAAGATTCAGTTACATCAAAGGTTGCGTACAATGCAAACAGTATTTACCTTGCATGGATAAATACACTGCGGTTTTCGAATCGTACAATCATGACGGTTGTAAACTTAACAGAAAACTTCTGTTCAATTTAAAAAATGTAAATAAGAACATATGCATTTAAACAAGGAATATCTTTTTTTACTAAGGATTTTAAAAAATGGGAGGATCAGCGCCGCATTCTTGCTGCGGCGGTAGGGGAGGTTAGTGATTTATAGCTGCCGAGTGTGGTTTCGGCTATCTTCGGCAGCGAACAGGCGTGGCGAGCGATGGCCTCCTTCTGCGAGGAGGTCGTTTCGCAGAAGAAGGCAGTGGAGAGGGCCCGTGAGGCAGACCCGCTAAGCGGCCGTCTCCGACAACGGAGGATCGGCAGGAGGAGGCGGCGCTTTACCCAACTCCTCCTGCCATCGTAGCCGGACCTGAGGAGGTGGGCTCATCTTCTCATTGCTCAGGTCCGGCGGACCGTTGGGGCGGTTTTACAAGGTGATTAGCAAGCTCGATCCCTTGCCGCCCCAACAATAACAGTCTGTCGGCACACCGTGGGGTTTTAGTCCGTGCGAGTTGGACATAACTCACCCTCTCCCCCGGGAGGGTGACGGATCCAAAAGGGATTTCCCCACGTTAAAAAAAAATGATAGGTCGCGAATTGCATGTATCAGGCAACAGCCCAAGCCGAGGTGTGCCGTGCACCCTTGAGCTAGTTGTGAAATAAAATCGGCTAAGTGCCTTATGCGCTCGCCTTAGTAGTCTGGTGAAACTGTTAACACCTTGCTAGGTCAATAGCGTAGTCAGATCGAAAAACGACTATTGCTATGTTATAGTTAGATATTCACGGAATGATTCGGAAAAACGAAAAGTAAGTTTAAACAGGTTTTTGGATCTAGCATAACTATCCTTCCCTCTTAAATTACATAGTAAATTTAACTTTAAAACTAAATACGCTATAAGAAGGTTAAAAATACAAATGTAACTCACGTATAGCCGGCTAGGATGTCCATGAGAGTGCTTTTTCCCGCTCCGGACTGTCCCATGATGACCGTCAACTCGCCTGCGTTGAACGTACCGCACACATTTTTTAGAATTGTCTTGCGGCCTGCAATAACACAATAATAAGTATCTGGGAGACACTAATAAATCAGTAACAACAGATTTTAGGAAGATTATTTCAATCACGAAAAGATATGCGATACGGGTAAAGAATGCCTTATTATGGATTTATCAATTATCATCATTTAATTTTTTTCATATATCTTCGGTTCTTTTATAACACTACTTTTTGACCGCGGCTTCGCTCGTATTAATGTAGTTTTGACCTATCTCTTGGGGAAAAATGTTTTCTTCTGCATGTAATGTACCTTATGTTCTTTTATGTACGTGTATGCAAAATCTTATAAAGACCCGTTGAATAAAGGTTTGAAAGCGTAACAAACAAATAAATAAACGATATTATATCCGCTAGGATTACCGTCGTTTTCAAATAAACATGACATTCACACCATGATATAAATTTGCTTATATTTGGTGTATTTGTTTACTAGGATCAAGTTTAGTTACAGAGAGATGTTTCTCATCTCTCTACTTAAATTTATAAAATTACTGGCGGGCCCGGCAGACGTTGTCCCGCCTTGTAAATGAAAAAAACATTGACAAATTATACCAAAACCTTCCTTATTAATCACTTTATCCATTGGTGAAAACCGAACGAGAATCTGTTTGGTAGTTTTTGAGTTTATCGCGAACAGACAGACAGACAGACGCGGAAGGGGACTTTGTTTTATACTATGTAATGATAGTACTGTAATCGATATCATATACCTGGACGATGTAGTTTATATTTTTATGATACCCGTTTAATACATGCTTACGGTTATACCGCAATTGTCGAAATTCTTTTTTTTATGTCGTGGGAGGCAAACGAACAGCTGAGTCACCTGATGTTAAGTGATCACCATCGTCCATAGACACCAACAACACCAGGGGAGTCGCAAGTACATTGTCAGCCTGTGTTTGGTAAGAGGAGGGAGGGGGATGGGAGGAAGGCCTCCGGCGCTCTCACTGACCGAACGAAACGCAACAATGCAAGCACTGTTACTTCACGTTGGTTTTCTATGAGAGGGTGGTACTACCCCAGGTGAGCCTACCCGGTCCCGACCCGTTTATGCTGAATCCAGTAGCAGCTGCAGCGTGGTTCCACCTTACCCATAAAGTACAACCAATTAAATTTGTGGTACTATTCTCGCAATAATCCCAACTGGAATCTAAATAAATATAGTAGAACTAAAGATGACAATAGTCGACTTGTATATCTCGTATGCAATAATAATACTTATTCAGTCGTCTTTAGATCATAGTCCTAGGTAACAAACTCTATACTAAGTAGTTCAATACTAGTAATATAATTTCAATTTATCTAATGTATACAAACATAGAATAGATACCTACATATACATATTATTTATAAAACATCGTTTATCTTTCCAACAAATTGTAATATGTTTTACTTTGTAATTGGGCCTTTAGAATGATGTATTTTAGAATGATGTATATCTTTATGATAATTACTTTGAATGCGTTATGAAGTTGAAGAGAATAAATTAAAAAAGTTATAACGAAATGCTTAGGTACTAGTTTACTTTATTTAATCGTATGGCTGGAATGGAGTAATCCGTTCTATTTAATTATAAATGGAGATTTAATTCTCTCAGCCATTTTAGGGCGTCGTCAGTAAGAATGATCAGGTCATCTGGAGAACCATTATATTTTCTTAATGGGCATTGTTGTATGATGTGTGCTAACGATTGGATATCCGCACCGCAGTCACAGCGTGGCGAGTCAATCCATCCACACCGGTATTTAAACTGTGCACACCGCCCATGTCCAGTACGCAATCTGTTTAGTTTGCACCAGTCACCTCGGGGCAGATCGAAGCCCTTTAATTTAACACACGGGTCGATGGCGCATCTTGCTTGGCCCAACTTTGACACTTGCCAGGTTTTTCGCCATTCGCTCAGTATGCTGGATTCCCCATTAGTTATTTCCGCAGCAATATTGTAAGCTGGTCGTCGGGATTTTAGTCTGTGGTATGGGGGATTAAAGAACTCACCATGCATAGGTAGGTTAATGTTCTGCTTTACTTTAATAAGCTCTCTCAGCAAGGCCTCATTCCTTCTCAAAGCTGGTGGAGCTATATGACAAAGTACCGGTAGCCATTCTGTGGGAGTACATGTTAACGTCCCGGATATGGTACGCATAGATTTATTCAGCTCGCGGTCTACATTTTGCACGTGAACGCTACCCAGCCATACCGCGGAACAAACGCTAGTTTACTGAAGTTAGTTTATGGAAGTTTTCATAGGAGGCAAACGAACAGATGGCTCACGCGATGTCCAGTGATCATCACCGTCCATAGACACTTGCAATATCAGAGGAGTCGCAAGTGCGTTGCTAGCTTGTGTTTGGGGGAGGGGGAGGGTAGGTGACCTGGCTCTCACTGACCAAACGAAACGCAACAATGCAAGCACTATTAATTCGCGTCGGTTTTCTGTGAGAAGGTGGTACTACCATCGGCGCGCCGTCCCATTCATGCTGACACCAGTAATAGCTTCAGCATGCCTATACCACCTACAAAAGTTTTAGTATCGACTATTATTAGGTAAGAAAGTCGATCTTGCACACGATAGTTATTGAAAAATGTCAGTTTGAAGTCGATCTGTATGTCACCTTTGATCTTTTTATGATACTTCGAGAAGATATTAAAAAATAAGTGTTGTTTTAATGTTGTTCAAACACAGAGTATGTGAACACTTATCACATTAGTAAAGTGAAACCGGATCCATCTTGTTTCTTAGAACATTATAATTAAATCCATAGGTAGACGAAGACGAAATGAGTACGGATGTTACTACATTTTATTACGTTTGGAAGTATACAGGCTGAATGTTTAGACAGTGGCAATACTTATTGCGGATATTTTATACTCGATTCACGTTCTAAATTAAAAAATAGGTGCTTAATATTAGACCTAATTATCTAGAAAAATATGAAAATTATACATAATCTATTACGCGTCTATGTTAAAGAACAGTGTCAATGACCGTCGTGTGAATTCACTTTTACTCGAAACTGAACGTGGAAACGACAGGAATAAAACAAAAGGCTTTATTGTCCGTTTCACTATCGAAAGTTATTAACTCCGGGTCGATCATTATATCTTTTAGCACCGGTCATTGCACCTAGGTTTATTACGATTGTGTTTATACTTTTGAAAGTGTTAGAACAAACTTTGACTTATGTTTTCTTGATTGTTTATTAGTACTTGTTTTGATATTATTACTTTATCACTATTGGCTTATGTTATTAAAAATGTTTACAATCGTTTGCAATTTTATGACACTTTTTGAGATATAAGTTACTTTTGAAAAAAAAAATGTTTTTCTATTTAATTGTAATGTAACCATAACTAATCTTCATGTCTGAGTATGATTATTCCTAATGGTAACTGGTACCTTCTACATCGTTCTTATAGGAAAATATGTGTAGTTTGATGGAAACTGCGTGTTTTAATTGATTTTCATTTTACTTTTATAATTTTCTCGTTTTTTTTTTCGAACTGACTACGTTATTGACCCATCAAGGTCTTAACAGCTTCACCGGACTACTTTAATTTTCTCATTACTACTTAACCTGTAAAATATAGTTTGATTTTAATATACCTCTGTTAAATTTTATGGTTGCTACTTAACCCCTATGGAAAAGCGTAATCATATGTAACAAAGATACCTAATACTCTGAAAAGTGTTCTATCTGCCTATAAAAGTCTTATCAAATTCGGTACAACTATTCGCGTTTTGATAAATAACCCGGATAAATAACAAATTTAATATATTAAATTATATGTATTGATTGTTTCTTTTGGAATCATGCTTACACAGAAGGCGGCGGCAAGGGAGAGAAAACGAACCACTAGGCTCCCCTCCCGCGGTCGACGATGGCGGCGATGGGTATGTGATTACCTCTAGCCACCGTAGACGGAACCTAGGGGCGATGGACACGGGCATGTCCGTCGCCTTGGCAGTTTAAACTGCACAGGCCCATGTGTGGTGGAGGCGCATTGTGCTGATGTGACTCCCACAGTTCGTCAGGGGCACCCACTCCCCCTTTGAGGGTACTTTAATTCCTCAGGGTCCCTGGAGGGCCAACACCTGTGGGGGGAGCAAACGCAGTGCCAGGCGCCTAAAAGGTGTATGAAGGCACCATGGGGTTTTAGTCCATGCGAATCGGAAATAACCCATCCTCAGCTACTCGACGGGATAGGTATCTGCTAAGAATCTCCCCATGTAAAAATGCGTACAGAAAAGAACTTAGGGTACTTTTCACTCATTAAGGTAATGTTCCCAAGGGATATGTGAAATTTATATTAAAGCGAGCGAAACCGCAGGCAAAAGCTACTCGTCTACTCAGAAGACGTAATCTACACAAGGAAGAGTATAAACGTAACGGGTACAATGTAATTCTAAGAAAAAAAGTAACTTTATGCTTGCAATTACATTGTTGTTGTATGCTTACCTTGAGGTCTTTATAGTAATCTGCGAGATTGTCATGACTAACGTCAGTTATATCTGTTTCATAATTCTAATGTTTGCCGCATAGTTCAAAGTACGCAATTGTCACTCTACATAGTCATACTGAATATGGACGAAACACATATCTATCTACATTGATTATAAAAGTGTTGTATAAATGAAGCGGTATTAAACATTAACGTTATTTAAAGTAATTAAATTACGAATTTGTAACATAATTCACTATTAATTATCACTATTAAAAATTTCATCATACAATTTATTTCTATTTATTTTCAGTATAGATAAATATTAGAGTAGACGCTACTTTGCACTTCCGCCTGGAATCGATGGAACACTACTACGTCTGACTGCAACATAAAACAAATCAATTAATCAATATATCACTTATACACATAAATATTAATTAACAATACATATCAATTAACAATATATATCAATTAACAATATACATCAATTAACTATATATAATTAACCAATATAAATATTATAATAAATTATCAATAAATTAATTAAAGTATGTTGCAGATTGACGTGTAATCACGACAATCGATAACACGTGTTTCGCTCCTTCACGGAGCATCTTCAGATCGATGTTGACTCTTCCGCCCGCTCGCATCGGAATTTATTATAATATTTATATTGGTTAATTATATATTGTTAATTGATGTATATTGTTAGTTGATATATATTGTTAATTGATATGTATTGTTAATTAATATTTATGTGTATAAGTGATATATTGATTAATTGATTTGTTTTATGTTGCAGTCAGACGTAGTAGTGTTCCATCGATTCCAGGCGGAAGTGCAAAAAAGCGTCTACTTTAATATAATGATGGATTTCCGCAAAGTAACGCCTTCTTCAATCAAAGTATAGATAAATAATTTTTAGCCCGTTTTCAAACTTGGTGTTTACATTTTTTTATTTTTTGTTTTGTGTTTTGTATACTGTAGTCTATGCTAATATTATAAAGCTGTTTGTTTCGTTCAACGGGCTAATCTCAGTTACTAATGGTCTAATTTAAAATATTCTTTCAATGTTAGATAGCTCATTTATCGAGGAAGGCTATATAATATATACACACTATCCATCGCCGGTCGCCGCTGTCATGCCGGCCTGCGAAAAGCTGGATATGCACAGGCTGATCCCGAAACGCGACCCACAGAAGCGAATCACTATGACGGGTTTTGCCATATACATGGTGGTTGCGACCCAGTCAGGCTGTAAAACCCTACCACCCCGCTATCACCATTGCCTCGTTCATTATTCAGCAGGGTGTACCGCGTGCAGGTGAGGTTGGCTTGGGGGGCTCAAGTCTTAGATGTTATTCGACACCCCTTACCTATCATCATCATATAGTCTATAGTCGTCCACTGCTGAACAAAGGCCTCCCTCTGTGCCGCCTGTAACCAACGGCTCCCCGCAACCTTTATAATGTCATCGGTCCTTCTGGTGGAAGGCCGTCCCACGCTGCGCTTTCTGGTACGTGGTCGCCACTTTAGGACTTTTGTGCCCCATCGTTCATCAGTCCTTCAAGCTATGTGCCCTGCCTAAATCCACTTCAACTGTGATATTCGGTGAGCTATGTCGGCAACTTTAGGTCTCCTACGGATCTCCTCTGATTCGATCACGTAGAGAAGTCCCGAGCATAGCACTTTCCATCGTTCGTTGAGTGATCTTGAGCTTTCTTATGAGGCTCACAGTTAGCGGCCACGTCTCAGTATATAGGGCTATATATCATCACGCTAAGACCAAGCGGGGCAACAATGAAGAATGTTTGAAAATCGTTTTTTTTTCCCTTTTGAGAGCTTTCTCTGCGTATAAGCGTCAACCCAAAGTAACTATTCCACGCGGACGAAGTCGCTGGCAGAGGCTAGTCATTAATAAACATTTCGTCATAAAGTTTATTGCTATTTATTCTCAATGTAGCTACATATTTTTTAGCCCGTTTTCAAACGTGGTGTTAACATTTTTGTCTTGTGTTTTGTATACTGTAATTTAAAATAGACTGCAATATATTTATTGCATATTTATTGCAAAAAATCGAATAATAATCGTTAGTTTTTTTATACCACGACGGTAGCAAACAAGCATGCGGGCCGCCTGATGTAAAGCGATCACCGCAGCCTAAGGACGCCCCTAACATCAGAAGCGTTACATGCACGTTGCCGACCCTTTTTTTTTTTTTAACGTGGGGAAATCCCTTATATGGATACGCCACCCCGCCGGGGGAGAGGGTGGGTTATGTCCGACTCGCACAGACTAAAACCCCACGGTGTACCGACAGACCGTTTTGTGGGGGCGGCAAGGGATCGAACAAGCTAATCAACCTTGTAGAGCCGCCCCCACGG